>PVJC01011405.1:11392-41742 GCA_004026665.1 Murina feae | reverse complement strand
GGGAGGGGGGGTCTGGCCTGGGGCCTCCTCGGGGCATCCAGGAGCAGCTGTCCTGGGTCTGCTGCCTAGCTCCGCCCCCGGGAGCCTCCAAGGAGTATCCAGGAGCGCCTGTCCCGGGTCCACTGCCTAGCTCCACCCCCTGGGGGCCTCCCCGGGGCATGCAGGAGCATGGAGCCTCTGCAGGGTGTGCAGGAGCAGCCATCCTGGGTCTGCTGCCTGACTTTACCCCCCGGGGGCCTCTGCGGAACATCCAGGAATGCCTGTCCTGGGTCCACTGCCTCGCTCTGCCCTGGGGGCCTCCGCAGGGTGTCCAGGAACACCCGTCCAGGGTCCGCTACCTTCACCCGCCCCCCAGGGGCCTCCACAGGGCTTGCGGGAGCGTCTGCTGCACAGCGCGGAGAATCCGAAGCCAGTTCACTGCCCAGCTCCACCCCGGGTGTGTTTGCTCAGCAGCAGGGCCCCACCGAGGGATTCTGCACCAGCGTCCGCCCCTGGCTTGCCACCCAACTCTGCGCCAGGTGTGTCCCCTCAGCGGTGTGGGCCTACCAGGCATGTGCAATCGTGGGCCCTCCGGTGGGAAACGTCCAGGCCTGCACTTACCAGCCTTCCAACCCCCCAGTGCACGAACCCTGAAGGGGTTGTGGGCAGCCTGAAAATGGCTCTCAGCCCCTCACCCAGGCTGGCCAGGCATGCCAGCAGGTGGACATCCCCCCCAAGGTGTCCCAGACTGCAAGAAGGCACAGGCCGGGTTAAGGAACCCCCACCCCCCAAGTGCACAAATTTTTGTGCACCGGGCCCCTAGTCTTATTAGAAAATTCTAAACACAAAATTATAATCCAAAATTGATTCCATAAAAATAGTTGTGTATAAATAGAATTATAAGGCACCCCTAGCAAACATTAGCATAGACCAACTTGTTGAAAACAAGTACAAGTCATAGATAAAGGAAAAGGTGCACTGGCTGCACAAATTACCATTGGTAAACTTCTTTATATACTGGAATGTGAAATAATGTGAGGATATTCTGGTCTGAGTAACACAGGTTGTTGCCTTTGAATTTAAGTCTTGCCCTTATTTTATTCAAGTTACTAAATCTGAAATACAGCAATAAATTAAATGTAGATAGTTATATTATAGATATCACTTACAGATATAAGAAATGAGGTTAAGCCCAGCCAGAGTGGCTCAGTGGTCAACCTATGAACCAGGAGGTCACGGTTCAATTCCCAGTCAGGGCATATTTCCAGTTTGTGGGCTCGATCCTCAGTGTAGAATATGCAGGAGACAGCCAATCAATGATTCTCTCTCATCATTGATGTTTCCAGCTCTCTCTCCCTCTCTCAAACTAGTAATATTTTTTTAAAAGAATGAGGTTAAATCTGGTAAAATGAAATATTAACCTCATTTCAGTCTTTTGTTGTTCTGCCTGAGCTGTCAGTGAGATACAGCGGAAAAAACTGCACCCAGCTCAGTGGGTGGCCTCGCACTAGCCACCTGACCTCCGCTGGACCACTTATCCTCTTTTGTGGAAGGACTACATGGGATGAGATTCTTTTAAGTACCTTTCAGCTCTAATGTTCTGATTTTTACATCTTATAAAGGAGTATTCCCTAAAAGTATGTTTCTCAAATATTCCCACTACAATTTTAAGATTGACATGAAAGGCAACAGTTTATGAGTCTCCCTAGAGAGGCTCTCTGGTTAAGTACCAATAAAAGAGTCAGCAGTCACATCAACTTAACCCATGACTAGGCATTCCAAACTCACATAAATAATGTTCCCATGTATTGCTTGATTATCATTGTGGGGTGATGTGCTCCAGAGCTGAAGGCTGACAGCTTTTTGAATATAGTATTTATCTCCTCGTATATGGTATCAGAAATTAGTGAGTTATTAAACAATTCTCAAACAATACCAAATAAATTTTCCAATGATGTAACCCCACATTTCTTCTTGGAATACAAGAAAGAGATCAAACACCAGAATATATACCTAAGAAAATGGTAAGAATGTCCTTTCCACCACAAAACTGAATCCCCAATGCCTAGAACAGTGCTAGGCACACAGGAGCTCAAGAAATGTTTGTTAAACTCATTCATTTATCCATCCATTTATTTATTCATTTACTGAATCAAATCCCTACTGACATGCATGCCCTAAAATACTGTCATTTGCCCAACCTTGATGGATAGAAATAGAAGCAACTTTTGGTTATAAAATTGTGTCAAGCTGAATCAGGTGTTGTTTTGCAGTCCATAGCTTTGTTTTTAGTGTTATCTTGGAGTAGGGTTTGCACAGCTGGTAGAAAAAAAGAGATATAAATACATTTTGTGGAAGCAATGTGCCTAAGATAGTCTGTCCTATGGGAAGCTATATGTGTTCTTGTCTGAATACTTGTTTACAAAAGATGCAGAATTTAGACTTAAAAATGACAACAAGAGAGAAAAGCAAGCAACAACTCCTACTTGTGCTGTAGGAGAATATACAAAGCAAAACAGTGGGGTTGGGCCTAGCCAATAGTGGCCAGAGTTGTAATATCACACAGTGGTATTTATGATTTAAGGACCCCAAAACTAGGACATACAATGATACTGGATCCTCCAAACTGATTAGAACACCCAGCTGGGTCCAGAGGACAAGCTCATGGTGTTTTCCTTGAAGAGGTGACATTCCCACTACTGGTTATTCCAAAGCTTCATAGTAGTTTCTAAGGAAGGGAATCAGTCCTAACATTTCCAGAGGGCACTAGAGGAAACAGATTTTGAACTTCAACAAAAAGAGAGGATTTTTATCTCACTTTAAAAGAAGGAAAAAAAGACAATGTTCCAAGCTATGCTCATCAAGACAGTAAGGAGTACTGGCTGAATGGAACAGAGCAGTCAGAAATAGATGAATGCTTCCATGGACAATTCAGGGGGTGGGGGCGGGGGGGAGTCCTTAGCCACCTACTTCTCTCTCCACCCTCTCTTTCTCTGTGCTGGGCTTCATTTTCCTACAGATGTCTATTACCGTTTCACAGATGACTCTCCATTGGAGTCCCCAGACACAATTTCTGAGTAAATACACTGACCACTCCTGCATTTTCATTTGAATTCCCTCTGCCATGTGCAACCCACTGTGTTAAAGCTTCATCCCTATCTTGCCCACACCGCCCCTCCCCGGCCCCCATTAGTTGTCATTCCTGCTTCTGCTAGTGGCACAAGCTCAGAAGCTGACTCTTCTTGCTCCTTCACTCTAATCAACAACTCCCATCCTGTCATACTTCAAACACCTCTGGCATTTCTCCTCATTTACGTTTTCACTGTTTTCAGCAGTTGGCATCCTTATCCAAACACCCCTGAGCTGCTACAATTTCCTAATGTCTCTCTAGCCCCCAGGCTAATTCTCATTCAATCCACTTTATATACTATCCAATAGCCCAATCTTTTTAAATCTCTATTTTCAGCATTTTTACTTCCTGCTCAAAAGCTTTTGGTAATCATCCCACTACCTGTGAGATAGTGTTTAAACTCCCAGCCAGGATACTCAAGGTACCACTCAAGCTGGTCCCATCTTACCTGTCCATCCTGCTGTCAAACTAGACCCCAGACTCCTGCCTTATGTTTCCCCTCCCCACACATGAAAAAAGGGTAGTCCTCAAGAGTGGCTACCTTATTGGCTTTTCTCATTGCTTTAAATGTAGAAGGCTCTGTAACACCTGGGACCAGAACTTCGCACATTCTGTGCCTTCGGATGTGCCAATCTTCTTGCACAGGTCTTCCGCTTCTCACACAAATCCTACTCAGTTTTTAGATCCACACTCAAGCCTGGCATCTTCCCTAATCCCTTTGTTAAACCCTCACTCCTATGTTTGATTACTATTGTTTGTTTTCTATAGGGCAAGTAATTTTATTTACAAAACATTGGAAATACATGCTTTTACTTTAGTTTATGATCACTATTGTTTATTGGTTAAATCCTTGTAGCTCACAGTGTGGTCCTCACTGGCATGACCTGGAAGCTTGCTGGAAATACACAATCTCAGCCCTGCCCAGACCTGATGAATGTGAATCTCCATTTGAACCAGATCCCAAGGAGCGTTACGTGTACACTGCTGTTTGAGAAACACCTGTTTAAAGTATTCTCTTTTTTTAATCTTTATTGTTCAGATTATTACAGTTGTTCCTCTTTTTTCCCCCCATAGCTCCCCTCCTCCCGGTTCCCACCCCACCTTCTGCCCTTATCCCCGCCCCCCACTGTCCTCATCCATATGTATATGATTTTTGTCCAGTCTCTTCCTGCACCCCAACACCCCTTTCTCCCTGAGAATTGTCAGTCCACCCCTTTTCTATGCCCCTGATTCAATTCTATTCACCAGTTTATTCTGTTCATCAGACTTTTTATTCACTTGATTTTTCAATTCACTTGTTGATAGACATGTATTTGTTTGTTCATAATTTTTATCTTTACTTTTTCTTCTTCCTCTTCTTAAAAAATACCTTTCAGCATTTCATATAATACTGGTTTGGTGGTGATGAACTCCTTTGGCTTTTTCTTATCTGTGAAGCTCTTTATCTCTCAAAGTCTGAGTAATCTCTCACCCATAGTTTCTAAAAATAACAAAATCCTCTGTATCTCCAGAACTTACATTCTGCACACCCGACTTCATGGCACTCAGGTCTGACAGATACACATTAACATGTTAAATAATTCCTTCATCCAGTCTTGTTATCTTTCATTAGGATACACTTACAGGCTGAGTTTTATAATGAAAAGAACACTGGGCTGGGGTCATAATAAGGGCTCCCACTTGCACTAAGCATGTGACCTTGAGCAAACCACTGAGCCTTTCAGCTTCCCTATCTGTAAATTCAGGCAACCACCCCATCTTATAATGTGGTTGTAATATTATACAAGGCAGTCGGCAACGCATTCAAGTGTCATTTGCTTTCCACTCTCCTCCACTCCCACTCTCAAAAGCAGTTATTTTTCCTTCCTTTTACATTCTTACCAGCCTTAAAACAGCTGTGTTCTGTTATTGCATCTAAAAGAATTGTCCTTGTTTGTGTTTTCCCACTATGTTCCTATCTTGGGCTACTATTGGTTTCATGTGTCTTTGGTTCTCTAAACAACACATCCATAATTTTAATACATTTCTCTTCCTAGTAATGAAAAGCAACCATTTCTGATGGTCTACACTTAACCACTACCAGAAAATAATTTCCAGTGACTTGGTCAGAGAAGACATGATCACTCCATTCATTCTAAGTCTTGGTAAAGAAATTCTTAAAGTGCTTCTGTGCTTGAGTCATTTCTTGGACTTTGTTTTTCTGAGTCACTATCAGATGTGCAGTGAAAGAGGAGTTTCATCTTACTGGAATTAGACGGTGCTATTTATTGTTACACTTGATGCTCTATGCTTACCACCTGTTTCAAAACCTCCAATGGCTACACTGATTGCAGAACTTTGCACCATGTACTGAATTAATTTTTATTGTTTAATACACTATGTAACATGACTACAACTTATCTTTTTGCTTATAGTTTGGGCTTCAAACAAGATTTCAAAGTAGCATTAAGTCTTTGTATGGAATTTAATACACAATGACCTAAATTGTAACAAAAATAATAATCCCTTTTATATTTTTTGATGAAGTACTTATTCCTAGCCAATGATGTTTTGATGGTTTAGTTTGGTTTTAACAATATTAAGTTAAATAGAGAATCAAAAGCTGGAAAATAAGAAATTATTCCATATAAAATATGTTTACCAGTTATATTTTTTATTCTTAATCTTCACCTGAGAATATTTTTTCCACTGATTTTTTTTTAGAAAGAATAAGAGGGAAAGGGAGAGACAGAGAAAGACAACGTGAGAGAGACACATCTATTGGCTGCCTCCCGCACACACCCAACGACTGCGCCTACAACCGAGGTATGTGCCCTTTGACTGGAATCAAACCCAACAGGGTCGGCAGGCCAACACTCTAACCCCTGAGCCAAAATGGCTAGGGCACCAGTTCTATTTTTAAAAATAGGTTCCATGCCAATGTTATATCATGCAAAGTGTGGTGGTATGATTCTGGGCAATTTAGATTAGGAAGGTTTGCAATCATCATCCTCTAACAGGAATGCTCCATTAGCATGGTAAATATAATTGAACAGTTATAAATATCTGCACGACAGTCATAAAATCTATGAAGGCATATGTGCACATTGCAATAAAGTCCAAATACTGCACTCTGCTATTTCTCAACTAGCCAGTGTTAAAAGACCACACACATAGCCTATTTCTATTCTGAGGCACACGTGTGTTCATTTAACATTCCTAAAATCACTGATCTTAGATTTGGAGGCATAGTGTATGTTCATTTATAGTTACTAAGTTCACAAAGCAGGAAAAACATCTTAAAATCATAACGCAAAGGTATTTGCCATGTATCAACTGGGGTAATATCAATTATAACCACATCCATTTTGGGTAGAGCTAGCCTGATTTAAAAGCAACTCAAGACAATTTCAGTTGCGTAGCACTAGAAAGAATTTCAGCCAATTATTTTAAGGTTGCTTAAGTCTCTTTGACAATACAGCAGGAGTCCCAGCTTTGTAGGCTAAGCCCCACCCACCCAAATTAAAATCCTAGCTCCATTACTCACCCAGGATTATAGAAGGCAAGTTACTCTTCTCTTTTCATTTCAAGTATCTGCAGCAAAATGAAACTAACATGGCTGGGCTGTTACTAAGTTAGAAATAACTACTGTAACACACTGACAGTCTGCCAGCCCTTACATCCAGGTGGTCTAAACCTGATGGAACAGCAGACAGAAAGCCCTCTGACACACTCTGGCACCTAGTCCAGTGATTTTCCCACCTCGCTGCTATTCATCACTCCAGCACTTCCTTAGAGTTGTGAACTAGAAATAATTACGAGGCTCCTTGAAACATAAAGCATTACAGCTCCAGAAAGCTTTACATCTCCACTTGGTGACAGGAAAGGAGAAGGTCTTGTTTCTCTTCTACCCACCCAGGATTCAGGATCTATACCTGGTGAATATTAAATACCCAATGAATTGACTCATAAGCACAAGCTAAAAGGTCTACAGGTGCCCGGCCAGCGAAGCTCAGTGGTTGAGTGTCGACCCATGTACCAGGAGGTTGGGGTTTCATTCCCAGACAGGGCACATGCCCAGGTTGCAGGCTCAATCCCCAGTGGGGGCGGGGGGTGCAGGAGGCAGCCCATCAATGATTCTCTCTCATCATTGATGTTTCTATCTCCCTCCCTCTCCCTTCATCTCTCTGAAATCAATTTTTTTTTAATTTTTAAAAGGTCTTCAGATGAGATGATTCAATACCCCTCAGTTAGCTTCACATGCCCACCCCCACCCCCACTGTCAGGACTGTGCTGCTTCTATCTACCCTAGAAGCAGTCATTTCTGGTCCCAGCGGCCCAAGGTTTACATCAATTGATGTCAGTCTTTAATTAAAAAGATTTTCTTCCTGCCTCTTCCTTGTAAGTAGAATGAAAGGAGAATGGAAATTGTGAGAAAACACACAGAGCTCTACTTCCTAATAATCTGGGAAAGGCATGCTCTGGACACCCATATTTAATTATCATATTATTCCTATTTACCCTCCAAGTCACAGACCAAAGCCCCTTTGGAGAAATGAATTCTTCAGCAAAATAACCAAGGGTCCAAGGTCTCTTCAGATTGGTGCTGAATACAAAATTCTTTGAGGCCTAACACAAATTTTCACGTATGTTCTTTTTTAATGTGTGTGCTCTCTATTGGACAATATTTTGAAGGTGAATACTGTACACACTATTAAACACAAAATAAAGCACAAGATAATAGCGACCTGGCAGAGATTTTCCCTTCTCAGTATTAAGCCAAAGAAGTTCTAGTAACGTCAGCCAAAATGTTTACTCAGATACACTGTTTTACTCCTTTCCTGCCTCCAAAAGTGGAAGATTATTCCCATATCTCAGTAAATTGAAAAGAAAAAAATGCAGAACAAAAGCTTTTCCAAAAAAATCTAGCAGCCATCATTATTATGATAATGTAATGGAATAGTGAAGTGCATTAACAGTGATATTTAATATTTATTTACGGATTTCTCCCCCAAATTGCTCAAAGCCTGGAGCAAACCCCTGTTAAGTTGATAGCGGTTACTGTAAACAGAGCTTAATTCAAATCAGCTGCTTCGCTCAGCTGACTAGATCCCCCCACTTTCTCCTTTTTTAACTTATGGAAAACTGGCTAACCTGAAGTTCATTCAAAGCATGTTTTATCTACTCCCTTTTAATGGAATTTTATAACACTGTCACTTACATTTAAGAATAACATTAAAGCGGGTTATTTATATGGCAAACTTACTTTTTATGTGTCCCTAAAATTAATGGTCTTTCACTAACACTATTGGAACATGTTTTCATCGGTTTACTGTGCATATTTTATATCCACAGCAATGGTACTAAGCGTTTCAGAAGAAAAAAGTGATGACACAGCACCACTCACCCCCTTCAGTAGGGATACTGAGCAAGGTATGTCTCCCTGAGGATGGAGACTAAGTCCATCAGCAACCAATTCCACTTTGGATGCTGCTCACCAATACAGGGTCTATACCAGGGCAATTACCCCCCCCAAACAGAGCTACTTCATTAACCCAAAGTTTTAAAAATAAGCAATAAATAGTGAGTAAACTTTTACATAGTCTATTTAACATCTACAGTCTCCACTTTTTCAAAGAAAAAAAATTATGTTATATCAAATCACATTAACATCAGTAGACTACCTAGTTTGACATTTTTTTTCTTTGTAGACAAGTACAACTGGAAACAAAGAACAAGCAAGCCTTTGACCTCACAAACAGTGCCTATTGCTATTTATAACTTTTTAGTGCCCTGGGTAAAAACCACGAATGTTGATAGCATTATCTGAAAGACATTTTTATGTCATTTGTGTAGTAGTCTTTTGATGAACAAAATCGATGGGGACACCCAGAAGGAGCAGCTAAGTCTTCTGCCCAGAAACCATGGTGGCAATGCCATGGAGGTCAGTCAGGGCAAATTATGAACACTTATTCCAAAAAGAATAATTCATAATGCAAGAGCCTTTTAGAGAAGAGTGTGTGCTCTTGCCTACCTAAAGGATATATATAGCCTCCTCATAACTGAAATGACAGGAGGAAAATGGGATAATAAAAGACACCAAAAAATCGAATGAAGTCCTAGATTTGGGTTTGTGGTAGACTGATTGGTTGTGGTTTCATGAAAGTGTTTTGGGGTTTTCTTTGTTTGTTGTTTTCTCTTTTTTAAGTATGGAAATAAACAACTTGTTAAAAGAAACAGATCCAAGTCAAATTAAAATATTTATATATCTCAGAAAATACACAACATATTGAGGTCTCAAAAAAAACTGTATTGTTCTACATATACATGGGCAAGAGCAAAGAACGTGAGTGTCTAGTCCCTGCTTTCCTGCTTTGCTAGGCTCACAAAATAGGTAAATTGCAAAAGGCTGACTAAACATAAAAATGAATCTGTTTTTAGTATCTGCTCCCAATTATATGGAGAGAAGTTTAAATGGCCTAAATTCCCCTAAAAATAAAGAGACTGTAGTTCATCATCATAATTTAAGTAGCCAGAGGCCAGATCCTTTTCTTACATGTTCTTCTATAGGGGATACATCTTTATAAAGTCAAGAAGAGAAAGCCAAATTACGAAAATGATCAGAATGATCATTCAAATCATTTATTGAGCACTACTAGATGCCTAGTGCTATAAACTTCACCGTGTGAGGCAGGGCTGGACCCCGGAAGGTATTATTTGAGAAGCTCCAAGAGAGCAGCAACTACAGCTTTGTTCACTGAGAAGCAAAGTGATCACAGGGAGGAAAATAACCTTCCTTAGCCTTTCAGCCACCACGTGACTGAATGAGATGGGAGTTATAAACCCATGTTCATGAACACCTAAAACCCCTGCTCTCATCCAAGATGCTTATCTGTTTATGACAACTGATGCACATCAACCAAACTCCAGCCGAACTCCTTGTTCCAGCCTGGGGAGTAGACAAACAGTTCAAATGAATGTTTAAGAAATCTGCTCAGTTATATTTTTTTTTCCTTAAATCCTCACCTGAGGACATGCTTGTTGATTTTAGAGAAGGGGAAGGGGGAGAAAGAGAGAGACAAGCATCAATGTGAGAGAAAAATATCCATCAGTTGCCTCCTGCATGCGCCCTGGCCAGGGATGGAACCTGCAACCTAGGTTATGTACCTGACCTGGAATCAAAGTTGCAAACTTTTGGTGTAAAGGATAATGCTCCAATCAACTGAGCCACAATGACTAGGGCACTTAAAATAGTTTTTATCATGACAAAGTCAAAGGTAATTTGTGGCCTTTGGGGGGGGGGGGGATGATGGGGGAGCTTTGATGATTAATGCTAGGCTAAGGTAACAGGTACCATGTCAGGTATCCTGACTTTGGAAGGAACGAAGCTTACTGTAAACTTGTTGGTAAATTTCATTAAAGTTTAATGTTGCCTCATTAAGAAGTCACCTCTGTTATAAGTTCCTGCTGTTAAAATTTTCTATTTCTTGTCCTTGAGTTTCTACATACATCAACTACCTACATAACCACCATATTTTTCCAAGTCTAAATATGAATATAGATTAATTTCACAAGATGAAAAGTATTGGTGATGATATGAAAACACTAAAATGTTCACAGCCCTGGCTGGTGTGGCTCAGCTGGTTGGAGCATCCTCCCATATAGCAAAAAGTGGCAGGTTTGATTCCAGTCAGGGTGTGTGTGGGAGGCAATGGATCAATGTCTCTCTAACTCTCTCTCTCTCTCCCTCTCTCTCTCTCTCTCTCTCTCTCTCGCACACACAAGTGCTCTCTCTCCCTCTCTCTAAAAATCAATTTTTTAAAGAATCAAATGTTTCTAAAACTTCACATATGCATGAAATATTCCTCAAATGTCAAACAGTACTGTATTTATCATTTGCATATCAACATAAAGATTGAAATGTGCACCATTTGAGAAGCACATGGTCCAAAGCTCCAATTTTATTTATTACTCACACATTGAGAGGAGACATGCATTCTTTTAGATTGCGTAAGTTTTAGATTATGTTGCAGTCTGCCCACCCTATCATTATTCTGAAATAAGGGAAAGGCAACCAAAACCAAAAGTTCAGTGACTGCTTTGCCAGATCTGCTTTGCAATTGTGAAAGATGAGAATAGAAAGAGGAAGGTTTGGCAAAGAAAAATCAGTGCTCATGTTCAAAGCCTATTTTAAAACCTCCAGGAAATCTTTGTAATGAAAATATAATTTTCAAATACACATTTAACACTTAAAGTGTCAGGGACTAAGGAGATAAAGGGAATGATGTACTGTCCTTGTTCTCAGCTAGTTTCAAGCCTAGGGAAGAATTAGATATAGATGAACACAGTGAGTGCTCCGAAGTCCAGAGGAGAAACCAATGTCACTTTCAATGGAAAGTGTTCCCTGATTAAAAAGTTAAAATGCTTGTTCAACGCCATATTCCCAGAGAGCCTTGCATTTATCTTAACACAACGTATTCTAACTGTGAATTTATGGGGCCATTTCCTCAGTTATAATGGAAAGCTCACCAAAGGCAGGACCCCATCTTATGTATGTCTGTGTAAGTATATGCCACAGAGAAGACGGAGAATCAATGCTCATATGACAAACAAGTGACTGATTCCTCTGAAACCCAAATCTCCCCTTCCTGCATTAAGTGCCATTTACCACTCTGTTGCTCTGGAAATAGTTGTGAGGACACATACCTCACATGTATACCCTCACACAGTCAACTACATCGGACCAGAATACAGCATGACACTCAGAAAAACAATGCTTAATACCTCTAGTCACTGGTGAAGCTGTCATTTTCGAAAATGACTGACTGGACTACAGATATTATAGTGCACGTATTATTAAAACTTTGAGTAATTCAACATAGGCAGCCCTACAAGTGATAACTAGAAAGACAAGAATCCCTATAGGAAATCTGAAAGACAGAAGAATCTCTTCACAACACAAACATCTCTCTCTTCGATTTAACTCTTTTTAAAAGACGTTGCTATAAAACAAATGGTATCTGGTCAGGAGAAACAAATTCTAAATTCTCCCATGGACTGACTCCTAACAACTCTAAATCAGATGAGGCCGTAGGTGAGACCCTTTGGAGCAATAAATACAAGTCGGGTTCCTTGTACAGGTAAGACCCCGGCCAGAAAAGTCCATAACGTGGAGAAAGTAGAGAGCTGAAGAAGGAGAGCTGGTATCCAGAAACGTGTTTATCTGTCCAAGAAATAAATTAAGAACTAGAAATGGAGAGAAACAAATACGCCAGATAAAACTTTAGTTATTCTATAGTCTGTCCCAGCAACAGACCTGCCTCACCCCCACAACCTTTCAAGTTGACTCTTAGATATTCCAACTTTGCAATTAAAGAACATTTGAAAACATGGCTTTACCTTTGCACTGCTGGCGTTAAAAAGAGCCTTTGAAACCCAAAGGAGTTAACATTCCCCTTTCAGCACCTACCTAACACCAGAGGAGCACTGGGTGGGATAGAGATGTGGGTGGTGCAGCGAACTTCCTTTCTGTTTTACTCTCTTCCAATTGCTTGGGAGGAAGGCACATTCTAAAATAGTAACATAAACTGACAGGTGGAAGTTCCCATGCTCAAGTTACCATCCAAGTGTGGATACTATGAAATTTGCTTTAAAAAAAAAAATGTCGAGAAGCTCCTTTGAAAGACATGAAAAAAGTGTAAAACCAGGTTTAAGCCAGAAAAAGGTAGAAATGACATCAGTCAAAGTAGCTACATTTTTTACCTACAAGAATAAAAATCTTAATCAATACACATAACACATTCATATCCCAAGCCCAATTTGGCAGACTGCTAATAGTGTGCCATCTGGGAACCCAATTCCTAAGAAATAGCTTTACAGTATTGCCATAAAATCAAGCACCTTTTTGAGGCTTTAGAGAACAGTTAAATCCTTAAAATACAATTTTGAGCCTCCTTTATTTTCACAAAGGCAATATGCCTTTTTTTTTTCTTTTTTTGCTTCCAATTACTACTATTCCTTTGGCAACCAGCATGTGTAAAAATAGAAAAAGGTTTTTCGTTTCTGCATCCTCCATTTGATAAATAGATCTTTTTTAAAAACTCAGTTAATATCAACATTTAAAGTTACATTTTAAACCTAATATCAATACCCTAAATAATGAAAGAGTGTGCTAGAAAAGAATATTTCTTTGCATGACTGAAATATTGTTTTCAAAAACAGTGCCATCCTGTAACTGTATAATGAACAGAATGTATCTAAGGAAGTGCTAAAAACTGGATTGGAATGATAAGTAGACAGAAAAAAACATGTTGAAAATATATCAAACTCTCCGCTTAAAAATTTCAATATAATTGTTTAGAGCAATGGTTTAAATACAAGACTTGGTTTATGAGTCAAGTTGCTGCACATAAAATCAAAACCTTTAATACTCACATATATGTAATACTTGCAACAATAATGAAGGGAAAAAAAACTTTAATGCTCAACCCTACCTTTCTGCCAACTTCCTCCTTCCAATACAGGACATCTGGACTACTCTGCTGGGTTGCTTTAGACAGTGTGCAATTGCTGTGTGCCTCTTAACGGCTAGCAGCACCACGGAGACCACAGCATGGCTAGAGGAGCTCCCCAGTGTCTGTGCCTGGCACCGTGGGCGCCATGTTTGCTGTCAGGAGGCCTTCTACAGAGAGTGTGCCAGCACAGCGAAGTGGGAGTCACACCGCCTCTTCTCTGTGGGTTGTGTTTGCTTCTGAGTTCAGTGTGAACATGCAACATGGTTTACAATGATGCTGCAGCTACTCATTAGTACAGAAGGTAAATGTCACAGCCTCAGTAAACATGTGGATGTAAACATCTCAATAAACCACTAGGAAAAGTTTAGCTTCAATTGTACCGTTCATGGAGATGAAGTCACAAATTTATGTATTAGCCTTTTGGGAAGAAAAGTAGAAAAGACGGATTCTATCCATTAAAGTCAGGGATGTCAAAATTAAAAGTACCAACTGACTTTTGAATACATGAATCCCAAAGTAAATGCAATAATTCAAACATACTTGGAAAAATTCAAACTACATCTTGCAAGAAGAAAAATAATTCATTAAGAAAGTTAGACCCCATATTACTATGTATATTTAAAGAAGATTATGTCATATGTTGATATGTATAATTACAGAAAAATGAAGAATACTCTAGTTCAATGTGACTGGTGCAATGCTGTTATTGCAAATTAAATTGTAAATCTCAAATTGCTGGCAAGTTAGGGTTTATGTTTAGGGTCTGGATTATTGACATTACTCACTAGCAAAGGATCTTTGAACTGATTGCTCCTGCTACTCATTCTCACCACACACAACTCTCCTAAGCTCCATATGCCACTATGTTTTTAACACTCCCGTCCATTAACAAAAAATGCCTCCCTGTGCCAGCATGGGGAGTATAAAGTGCTCTTTCCCCTCAGTATGTCGCACAAGTATATAGCTTAGATTGTACTTGCAGCAAGACCAATGACAAGTCTTAGACACTGAGTTTTTATAGAGCATTTAAAGTTATCAAATATTTTGCCACATCTCTGCTAATTTTAATGTATACAGATGAGCAAATAATGCCAAAGTACTCACATAACTGCACACAAGCTGTGGTAATCCTTCCCTTTTAGACGGACAAACATACTAGCACAGAAATATATAAATTATTATATGTTAATAAGTAAAAAGTTACATTTTAGGAAGATTGTCAATCAGTGTCCTTCTTGCCCACCTGGTTACCTTGCTGGCAGACTAGAAATAAGGAACTCCAAGTCTAAGTCCGGGTTTCTCAACCTTAGCGCCTCTAATATTTGGGACCAGAAATTTTGTTCTGAGGACTGTTCTGTTCACTAAAGAACATTTAGTAGCATCCCTGACACACTAAATGCCAGCAGCACACACCTCCCCCCGCCACCCCCAGCTACATCAACCATAAGTATCTCCAGGTCTTGCCAAGTATCCCATGGAGGACAAAGCTGCCCCGAGCTGAGAACCATCAGTCTGACCAACTCCAAGTCCTTTAATCTATAATAAGGACAGGGCAGGATTTGACCAACAGGAGACTTCACGTTACATAAGAACAAAAACTAAAAACAAATTCATTACTATTTAGTTAAGCAATCATTTGCTTTCCTTTAAACCTGCTTCCTTTTTGTAAGATGCTATCTAAGGGCATAAGATCTGTGGCCAACATTGTTGAACAAGCCATATCCAGCATCTCCGAGCCCCCGATTCCATCTCAGCAGACCCAGCGGACGCCTGTGCAGCTCTAGTCCCAACTAGATGATGAGGTCAGGGGATTGGTTCTCCCTCAGGGGATTCACAGGCAGTCCTCGGGCACACCTTAGTTTTATGGCCTTGTGGTTTCAACTGAAACAAGTTGTTCTGCATGCTTCCTACTACAGCTGTAACTGTGACCTCTGGTTTCAGTTTGTCAGGAACTTCACTGATACCTGGGCCCAGATATGATTTTTCCCAAACACGTTAGACCCAACATTCCAAGAGGCTCCAGGGCAAGATTTGCTCAGAACACCCTTGGAACTAGGAGCCAACAAACATGTTTTGCCTAGTCCCCAGCCCACTCAAACATTGGCTATCCAGTTTCAAAACAGTATGATTTTAAGGGGAAAAGACATTTGACAGCGACAGCTTAAAAAGAATTTCCAAGTCAAAAATTTCTTTGCCCATCAGATAGGTCTTATGAGAGTAGGACGATTAGGAAAAATAAAACAACTTTTTCCAACATTATTGTTCAAGGAAATTAAACATGACCCCGCATACTGCAGAAGTAAAAACATCATTCTGACACTGAAACTTAAGATCAATCAACTACTCCAATGAGTCAGAATTAATCAGAAGTGCAGACCATCGCATCCCTGCCATGCACATGTCATTGCTCTGTAGCTTAGAAATGTGTATTCAACAGAACTCAAAACATATAGGTTCAAATGTCTTGTTCATTAAAAAATATATATTGTTAGGTTCTGAAGAGATTCATCCTAGGGATTTTAGACTATACTGCTAAAGGATATGCATAGATAGGGTAGTTTTTCTTTAGAAAAAAAAGTCCATATTTTTTTACAGTCAATTTTTTAATAATTATTGAAGCTACTACAAAGGGATATTAACCATATAAACTAAATCTTTGAAATCATAGAAACTAAATTTTTTTCATTTCTATTATTTCTATAAATACTTTATTCTATTCTTCCTTGGGAAAAAAAATGTTTACTAGGTTTCAGAGCCATAATATAAATAGTCATCATTATAAAATTAAACCATTTTCCTGTCACATTTATCTGGTAACAGGAGTTTATTCTGATTCACTGAAAGCAAATTAGATTAATAGGGAAAGAAATCTCAGACGCTCAAAACCAAATTTCCCAAAATCCTATGAACACATGAACACCATCTTCCACCTAAAACCCAATAGCATCACCTGCACACATTCTCACCGCCCCTCACTTTCACTTTCTCATCCATGCTATTAAAACAGTTCATTTTTTAGAAACCAGCCACAACTAACAGTCATTATTAGCTTTGCTTGCTCGTCCTAGGCGCCTCTGCTCTATCACTGTCCCTCTCTTATTTTTATGTTAGCATTTATGTCTCAATTCCAAACATTTAAAAACTATCTTTACATAAGTATTTTTTACTCTGCAAGTTCTTACATAACTTTTAAATTAGCTTTATAAGTATAACAAGTATCGTCACCATTAGCAACTGAACACCACCCGGTCGGACAAGCATTCAAATATAAACTGCCATTTCGGTTAGCAGAGAGATTTAAAATCGATTACAGAGAGCTCCCCAGTCTCAGTGCCCACGCTATTTTTTTAAGTAGCCTGTTTTGGAAAGAGAACAGAGGAAGACAGAGAGAGAGAAACGATCTTTCAGTAACCAGGAACTCTCGGGAATTCTTTTCACTTAAGCCACAAAGCCCTAAGTTAAAAAATATATAAGTAGCCAGTGAAACTTACTTGACAGTGACTCGATTTGATAAATCCTGTAGATCCCCAGGATGGAAAAGCTGGGCTTCTTTCAATCCAATCTGTTCACAAGCTTTCAAAAAAACGTTTATATTATCCTGTGAAAAAAAAAGTGGAAAGTGATTTCTTAGCCCAGAGCTCTGTCTCAGACAAAGGTTACAAAATTTTTATGATACAACTTCCAAGCTTCAAAGTCCAATGACAGCCAGCAAAAAAAAAAAAAAGGGAGACAGCGAGACCGATGAATACATGTACAAAAAAAAAAATACACGGGCATGTATAGCCTCTCAGTCCTCCAGAGCATGAACGGTGGTGCTATCTCATGCCCCGGCATACGCCGTTTCTGTGATCTTTGTGACTCGCAGTTTAAACATTACCTGTTACAGGACAAGTGCCTAGCCACTGAGCAGTAATCTACACTTTGATGTCAGCTCTGCTCTGCAAACAAACGCCCTCTTCCCAGCTTTGCACGACAAGCCTCACCTCTCCTCTTTAAAAATAACTCCAGCTACTGACATTCACCCACCCAGAAACTGTTGGCAGGGAGGAAATAAGAGGAGGAACATTCTGTTTCTATGATTACAAATTACAGAAAGGCTGTGGAATACCACACCTGGAATCTGGGTTTGGTTGCTGAGCCGGCTCTTGACAGACAGGGAAACCATACTATAGGACCCAGGAGAAGGCTGGCTTTCATTGGCTAAGTCACATAGTTTAGGTGTGGCACATTACTACTCAACGCCCTGCAACCTGCCTCAGGAACTGCCTCCAAAAAAATAAAAGTCTAGGTTGTCCTCATAGCTCATTTCAAAGCCAAAACCATGCATTTATGAGTGAATGCTTTCCATTTACATGAACTGCTACACAGACACTCACTACAGTATACTCCATGCTACAGCCGGCTGCCTTTCAGAGACACGTATTTGGTGAGCAGAATTAGCATGAGCTTTCTTCCACCTTTACTTTTCCTAAGAAAATCCTTTACAGGGGTGAACTTGTGATGATCCCACGTGAACTCTTGACCTTCACTGTGTTAGGGTTCTCAGGCAAGAGAACAGCCTCCTCGCTTGCCAACACACGTCTGTCCACTTTCCCGTGCTGGCAACACCATGTCTATGGTGTGAGCCTCAGAGCCCCCCTGAAACCTCACCTCCTTCCCTAACAGCCGGCCAAGACTTGTAGGGACAAAAGACAAGCTACACGTGAAGAAAGGCCACTGCTCCTTCCCCAGGTTGAGAAGCTCATTCTCAGAGGGAAAAGGGCAGGATGTGATGGCAAAGTGGGAGGGAATGATAACGAGAGAAAGATGAAGGAACTAAATTTAATAGTTCGGACTCGTCAAGAGTGAGGGGATTTGGGGAAACGGCAAGAAAACATATAGCAAGAGAAGAGCAATACTGGTTGCTAGGAAACTCAGGCACATTTTAAAAAAAGAAAGCTTTGTAAAATCTTTATTCTAGTGTACTATCAGTAAAAGGCAGTGTGAGTTACCTAGCTAAAAGCTCAAATCCATGATTCATTCTAAATAAGAGGCCAAAGATTAAAGGAATGTATATGTCAAAAGTTAAACAGCTCTATTAAAGGCGTTTTATATGACCCTATGTGGAAAAAAGAGAAATAACGTTTTGGCAAAATTACAGGGGGAGCAAAAGTGGCCATTTTGTTGGTAAGCTCACATAATTTCTAGAAACTAATTTGTAATCACCAAATAATTCAAATTCATGATTCTATGATTGACCCTCAGACAAGCAGACAAGAGTAAGTGGTTTGGTATACCATGCAAATCTCATACCCAACAAGGAAAAATAATCCAAGAAGTCTTCCCATAAATTCAATTTGGTTCTGAAAATTTTAAATGTTATAAAACATTAAAACATAGTTAAATTAAAAATAAACCTATTTAACTGACAGCCAAAATTATTCTTCACATATTTTATGGAAACATAATCACATTCATTCAGCTGACAAATATGTACAGGCTGATAAGGATAAAGCTACACATGCCTCAAAACCCATCCAAAGTATTTAGAAAGGAACCACTTAAAATATAACATGAATAAACTTCATTGGAGACAAAGAAAAAATACAATTAACAGGAATAAATTCTAATTTTAAATAAAGCCTGTATAGTAAAAGCAGAACCTTTTAAACAATTTGATGATGCTTTAAGTTTAAAACAGACAAACTTCATAAACAAAGCACCCATGTCCTAGGTAGTAGGAACAGGTTGGACTGGAATCAGAATTGTAACCTAAATCATGCTTACTGGACTTGAGCCCATTGGTAATTTATTTTATGTGATTTCAGAGAGTTGCCTGAGGGGAGATACAAAATTATAACATTTTCATGTCTGATGAAACATCAAGAAACCACACCCAGCTCAACATATGAAAAGGGAAGCATGTAGTCCTCATTTAATTGAATCATTTTCACTTGGAATTCGAGAAGACAAAAGTAAAACCAAAGGACAAACCTGAAATAAATCTTATCTCACTGGACAGGTAGCCAGGACTCCAAGTCAGCTCTGTCAGCAACCAGCTATGTGGCTCTGGAAATATTAACCTTTCTGGCCCCATTTTCCGCATCTGTGATTAGTCTGTGGATCTGTAAACCGTTACCAAGGGCACACACTTGTGTCTGCAAGGGCAGGGAAGCCCAGCCCCTCCTAGCCCAGCCCTCCACACAAATATTTCATAGCCCAGCTTACATAAAATACGTCATGTCAAAAGCCTTCTCTCAACATCAGTAATTCCTACACCTTGAGGACCAAAGACGGCTTCTTAAAAATAAGCCCCCCAAAAAACTGAACCCTGAAGATCTGATATAGCTCCTTTTAGGTTTACGTTCTTCCAAGACTATGTATAAAAACAAACACTACGTAAACAGAAACAGCAGGATGGCTGAAGATTTTCATATTCTCTCAAATCCCCTCTCCACCCTTTGGCCTTGAATCAATTACGAGGGCAGTCAAGAACAGGTGTGGGGTGGAGGGCAGAGGGGTAAATTAGAGAGAGATGAATGAGTCAGGAACAGTACCTGCTATCACAACTGAGGCAAGAGGATGAAGCCACAGAAATGTACAAAGATTCCCAGAGTTATTATTAGTCTGCTGTAGTATCTCTACAGATTATCTACTGCTGCAGAGCAAGTTGTCTGAAAACTCAGCAGCTTAAAACAATAAACATTATGATTACACACAGTTTCTGAAGGTCAGGAATTTGGGAGTGGCCTAAACTTGATGGTTGTGGCTTGAGGGTCTCTTGGGTTGTAGACAGGTGTCAGGTGGGGCTACAGTCATCTGAACGCTTACTGGAGGCTTGAGGAAGCTGTTCCTAAGGTGGCTTCCTCAGACACCTGGCCAATCAGGGCTGGTTGTTGGCAGGAAGCCTCCGTTCTTTGTGGAAATGGAGAACTCCACAGGGCTGCTTGAAAGAGTGAACCGTCCAAGAGAAAACAAGATGGAAGTTGCAAAGACTCATAACCTAGCTTTCAAAGTCACACTCCATCACTGCCTCACGTCCTGCTGGTTACACGGGTCAGCCTTATTCAATGTAGGGAGGACTAAGAATATAAATAGCAGGGGGTGAGAATTACCGGGGACCATCGTGGGGACTGGAGACCACAGTTCACTTCCTGGCTCCAATGATTCATGTCCTCACTAACCTTTCCCAAGGTATGGAAGACTCTCATCCCTTTATAAGGTGAGCTCACAACCTGGAATTGCGTCATCTAACTCAGATCCAGGTACTCATTCGGTGCCTCAGGTATAGTTCCTTGCATATAGCCCTTGAGCACAGTTCTTCTCAACTTAAATGCCAGTGAACTAATAAAACAAGTTACCTACCCTGTCCCCCTTCCTCCACCCCTCTCCCCGATCAGGTACAGGGATCTCCAGTCCCAAGTGTAGAGAAATGAATGACCACTGAAATTCTGAAATCCTGCAAAGCATAGATTAGTGGGGTGAGCCATTCATTAGGATTCCAGGCCAGGAGATACTTCTTCATGCTTTTTTGCTTTACCCTCTGAATGCTTGGTTCACTTTGAATATCATTTTTCCACTTCTTTGAAAAGCAGCTTTCTGTTTGCAGCAGGGTTAGCTTTCTCAGTCGGCTTCCTCCCCATTAAAATTTGGGGAACTATAAGTCTCTTAGTTTTCAGTCCTCTCTCCCTTTCAGTTGAAGTTGGGATATTTATGAAAATACAGTTCTCTCAAAAATATCCTGTCTTCTGAGAATGGTATTGGACTTCATTGGATACACCAAAAAAGCCACACCCACAAATCCCTTCAGAAGAACACCTTCTCTATCTTGGTCTGCAGCGATGACTGAGGGACACCACCCTTAAGCTTCTTAGAAGTCCCATTGCTGGTCTAGATAAATTTGTAAGCCACCACTTTGAATCTTTCTAAGATCTTAAAAGAATTTTACAGCCACACCCTCAGCTTCATCTTTTTTTAAATTTAAATCTTTATTGTTGAAGGTATTGTATATGTCTCCTTTTTTCTCCCAATGGCCCCTTATTGGTCTTGCCCACACCCTATCCGAGGCCTCCACCACCCTGTTGTCTGTGTCCATGGGTTATGCATAAATGCATACAAGTTCTTTGGTTGATCTCTTCCCACCCCCCATCCCTGCCTTCCCTCTGAGATTCCCCATCAGCTTCATCTTTAGACCTTGTTTTCCAGGCAGAGCTCTGAATTTGATCTTTGCCAGAACGCCATGTCTCAATTCTAGCATCACCTGACCAAGGATGCTGATAATTCTCAAAACCAGCAATCTCTATGCCTCTCATGTTTATCATCCTAACCTTCACTCTCCTGCACTTTATTGCAATCAGCAGGAGGAGGCCAGACAGCACTTTGACATTCCACGTGGAAATCTTTTCAGATCACCTGGTTTATTAGGCACAATTTATAGGGGAATGCTTTTTTGCAAAAAAAGGGGGGGAAATAAACATCAGGTGAGAATCACTGGGACCACTTTAGAAGCTGGCTACAACACTTATACAATAAAGAATACACAACAGCCATTCATTTGTAGAAAATAAACTGTTTCAGAGATGGTGAGTTTCAGATATCCATACCGAGATGTCCAGCTAATAGTTCTGGTAAATTGGGTTTAGAGCCCATGAAAAGTATCTGATCTTAAAATATGGTTTGGGAAATCAAAAACTCATTGGTGATAGTTGAAATGAAAGATTTCAATGAGTCCTTTAAGGAAAAGCAAAGCTAGAGAATGATGTACAGACACCAATATTTAAGAGGCAGTTAAAAAAAGTCAAGAACGAAAGAAAGAAAACATACCCAGCAACCAGAGAATCAGAGAAAAAGCAGAAGTGAATAGGGTCATGAAAAACAAGGGAAAAGAGAGTTTCAAGATGGGAGAGTCAGATGCTACAAAGAGTTCCAACAAGAATAAAAACAATCCAAAGAATCTGACAATCTATGACAAATCTTTGGGTAGCACAAACTCCAAGGGGTTAAGGCGCAAATAAGTGACATTGAAGATTAGAGCAAGAATCACCTAAAATGCAGATCTCCTTCTTAATGCCATCCTAATAGTCTTGCCTCCCACTCAAGTTCCCCATCACTTCTCCCAAAGCTACCATCTCCCTCCAGTGCTAGAATGCTCCCTTTCTGGAAGGGGGGTGGGGGGGGTGGGGAGAGCACCTCTCACTCTCAATCTCTGACCCCAAATGCAGGAATATGCTCCACTTCCTCCCAGCATTTTCTAGTTTTAAACATGAACAAAATTATACATTCTAGGGAGTCTTAACTCCTATCTCCATTATAAATCTTGAAAAGAGGGTTGTAAGAACATGAGGCCAACACAAGTATTCTAACACTAGATTCATAGGTAACATAGGTGTCCAGTAACACTTCCCCTCTCAGAGCCTTTCATTCCACTTTCCTTCCCAAAACAATTATGCGGTAATGAATTCTCACATCGTCCAGGTTTCCTTGCTCTTTTATCAGGACTGGAAGTAGCTGAGAGGGGCCCAGAGTTGAATTAATCATATTTTAACAAGCTCTTATCGATCGATATAAAGGTCTCTCTCTTTTTAACATATTTTCTTCCTCATCCCATACCCTCATTCACTCCCACACCTCTCTGTAAAAAGATGCCTTCCCCCTAAATATATCCCCTAAAGAATCAAAATGAGATGTTTGAACAAGTATACGCACAGGAATACTTTATTTCATTGCACTTTGCTTTATTGTACTTCACAGATATTGCATTTTTTTTACAAATTGAAGGCAAGATGCTCCACTAACAAAAAGATCACAATTTACTTTATTGTGATGCTCTCCTTATTACAGAGGTCTCTAACTGAGCCCATATCTCTAAGGTATGCATATACACTGTTGCATATGCATATACATTTGTAGGCAAATTAGCTATAATTTCCACACTAAAGTTGCTAGAGGACCAGACCATTATAAATAGGGAAGCAGGTTGTTTATCACAACAGTAGAAGTGATATTTTTCTGAAGATATGGGTAAACAATACGATTTAACAGCCTTTGAATGTGGGATAATTGTTGATGCTCAGAGTCACGGAGTATCAGCAAAACAACCGAAATCCTGCCCGAACACCTTTGCTGTCTGCAGTTACCAAGATAAAACGTCTCCAATTCGCATGGAAACACAAGGATTGGACAGTTGAGCATTGGAAAAAAGTCTTGCAAAAAGTCCAATGAATCACATTTTCTGTGCCTGCTTAAAGTCAGATGTTTCCAATTAAAAAAGAGAGTGCATTATGCCCAGTCCCTCTGAATCTGAGCACAGATCAATTTATCCTGAGGCCAAGACACTTGCTGGCCTCAATTCCTTTCCTATTCATGATAGGACACCAAAGCTCCTACCTCCTCTTCCTCTGGAATGGAAAGTGCCAAAAAGTTAGCAAGTATGTGCCAGCAATCAAGCGGTTGTCACCATTGTTGGAGGCACGGAAACTGAACCAAGTTCATGCTTTAGAACAGTGGTTCTCAACCTTCCTACTGCCGCGACCCTTTAATACAGTTCCTCATGTTGTGGTGACCCCCAACCACAAAATTATTTTCGTTGCTACTTCATAACTATAATGTTGCTGCTGTTATGAATCATAATGTAAATATCTGATATGCAGGATATATTTAGGCAACCTCTGTGAAAGGGTCGTTCGACCCTCAAAGGGGTCGAGACCCACGGTTGGGAACCGCTGCTTTAGAATACCGGTCTGGTCAGCCATACCAGAATCACCAGAGGGAGCATACAGAGTCAGCACTCAGGTGATGCTGATGGAAAAAGTGGAGAGCAGTTGCACTAGCCTCTTGCTACATAGCATGTGGCCCATGCACCATGAGCACTGGCGTCATGGGAGAGCTGTTGGGCATGCAGACTCTCCAGAATCACTTCCTCCTTGGGTGGAGGCGGAAGCTGGGAGGAGGAGCCCTGGGAGTGGAGAAGGGAAAACACAAAATGACTCTGAAGATCAGCCCTGATCAGTCTCAATGAATCAGTGCTGACTGTACAAGAATCTGAATGCGAAAAGCAGCTCAATGAGAATGAAGCCATCCAATGGATGAGGAAAACTGGAAGAAATCTTTCCTGTTTTCTGCTCTGGATGATGCCTTTATCATGGGTATTTGGCAACTAATGAACAAAGGAGCCACATTTGAACTGAGGAAGCCATTAGTGCTCTGGTCTCTGACCCTCAAAGTCTTGGGCACATTTAATGCTCCTGACTGCTGTCCACACGCTATACATTTTGATGACCAAAGGCCGGAAGCAGTCAGCTTGTGACCAGACTTTTTACAATGGACCTGACGGCTAATTCTGGGCTTGTGCATTTGTGCTAAGCAAAGCTCCCGAAAGAGGAGATACAATAGTCATCATTCTGAGGAAGCCGGAGCTCATCTTCCTGCTCTGGTGCCACCACATCACTGTACCCTTGTTCGCATGGACTTCCCAAGGACATGCTTGCCGGGGTGGCTGTTTTATGACGCCGTGACAGTCTCTCACTAGGCCTTGCGAGCGATGGGTTTCCGAGTCCCCCGGAAGTTTGCCGTGTCCATCACCTGTTCCAGATCTCCCAGATGCTAATAGGCTGAGTCACTAACTGTCTGGTCTTTTACTGGGTGCAGCACGACCAGTGCCTCTCTCACTTTCAGAACGTCTTCTGGCGCTCACTCATGGGCCTCAGCTACCTCGTGCTCTTCAGCCAGTTCTTTGAGACCCACGTGAGCAAGCTGGGGAAAACCACGAAGAAGGAATAGTGTGGGAACTGAGGGGGAAGCCATAGCTCAGGGTCAGCAAGAAAACGACAGAAGAAAATGGCCCCAGGAATCACACACAGGGTGCAGCTGCACAAAACAAAACAAAACATATGAGCAAATACAAAACCCAGGGCCGCTTAGGGATAATCAGGCTGATAGAACCCAGTAAGCCTATGACCTTTCTGGGGGTGAGGACTCACTGAGGGCACCTCTATCTCAAAGGACCGCTGCTAGAAGACCCTGTTGCCTCTTTGCCTGTCAAATGAGAGCAAAAGTGAGCCAGAGGCAGAGAGAGAGAGGGGGACAGAAAACAAAGGCTATTTACACTGCAGGAAAAGTATGTACTAAGTGTTATATTTCTCTAAGAACAAAAGACGTTTACTTTAAAAACTGTGAGCACAAGCAATACACAACCCTTTCTCATCTTTCTGACACCAAACTAGAGCCAACAGAATAGAAAAAAATGGGAGAGGCACAAGGTGTATGTCTAGGGCATTAACACTTTTGCAAAAATTAAAGCCTGTGAAAGAAAGGTTAGAGTACCATAGCCCCCATCAAGAAAAGATGTCTTAATCGCCTCTTATGAAAACAGATGCAAGCAGCTATGTTTCCACTAAGAAAGGCTGGTGCTTTTCCCTTCGCAGCAGGCCTCTGGCTAGTGACTGTGCCGAAACCAACCAGGCACGACATTTTTCCATGGGTCTTGCTGGGAGGATGGAAACAATACAGCTCAGTGCCGACGGGCGGCTCCGTTGCAGAGCATCTCTGATGGTTTAACTGTAATTTCTACTCTTAATTGAGATGAGACATCTTTGGACCAGGTGCCCCAGGCTTTGAACAGAAGAGTAAATACAGAACAGGAAAGATAAAACTCAACCAGAGGACTTGAAAGTGCATCTGCACTACATGCAGAAAGGCTCGGCCTGATCCCATTCCTGAGCTAGGAACGGGGAAAAGAAGTGAGCCGAAGACCAATACAATCTATACCCCTGCCTATTTCACTTCACACATACTAATAGCATTCTACAGGTACCCCTGTGGTACAGTCCAATTATATAATTAATCTGAGAGAAAAAAAGAGAGGGAGGGAGGGAGGGAGGGAGGGAGGGAGGGAGGGAGAGAGAGAGAGAGAGAGAGAGAGAGAGAGACCAATTTATTGTTGCACTGATTTATGCATTCATTGGTTGCTTCTTATATGTGCCCTGATCAAAGATTGAAACCACAACCTTGGCATATCAGTAAGACACTCTAACCACATGAACTACCTGGCTGGAGCCCATATTTTCTATATTTTTGTGAATTTCAAAAAAGAAATCTTCGGAGCTCTTTCCTGATGATTGGGTGAAAACTGCTTCAGCACCATCTGCGTTTGCTCCCTAAGCAGTGTAAGGTGTGTAAAGTGCTCTCTGCTGGTTAAGTGGAGATACTTCAACAAACACTTCATGGGAGTTTGGATGGAACAATTAAGGAAGTGTTCCCTATAGACTTACCTTCAAATTTTAAACGATATAAAATACGCGTCATACTTTTGGCCAAATCAGAAGACATACTTCCTGTTTCAAGCCACTTCAGAAGTGTTTTAAAAGGGACTTTTTCTCTGAGACTCAGAAAAATCAATTTATTAAGAGCCACACTCCTTAAAATAAAAAGCTTGTTAATATATTATTGGAATATTTCAGTCCTTTACAAGCCAAATAAATGTGTAAACATTCCTGGTATTTCAAAGAGGCAATTATGTTAACTTGTTCATTGTGATATATTAGTATCCCAATTGGTTAAGTGGGTTAATGGTTAGACAAACTAGTTGAGAAGATTGGGAGCTACTACACAGCATAGATTATATACATGTAACCACACATGTATACACACAGATGTGGAGGTACATTGAACTTCAAAGCCCAATTAAATAGAAACACTTTTCCTGGCTAGCAGAAAAGAAAGTATTATTTTTCTTTTTTTTTTTTCTTTTTTTTTAAATATATTTTATTGATTTTTTACAGAATGGAAGGGAGAGAGATAGAGAGTTAGAAACATTGATGAGAGAGAAACATCAATCAGCTGCCTCCTGCACACCTCCTACTGGGGATGTGCCCACAACCAAGGTACATGCCCTTGACCGGAATCGAACCTGGGACCCTTCAGTCTGCATGCCGACGCTCTATCCACTGAGCCAAACCAGCCAGGGCTTATTTCTCTTTCTTTTTTTTTAATATATCTTTATTGATTTCAGAGAGGGAGAGATATAGAAACATCAGTGATGAGAGAGAATCATTGATCAGCTGCCTCCTGCACAGCCTCCATTAGGGATTGAGCCAGCAACCTGGGCATGTGCCCTTGACCAGGATCATACCCAGGACCCTTCAGTCCGAAGGCTGATGCTCTGTCCACTGAGCCAAATTGGGTAGGGCTGTTTATCTTTCTTGCTTTATTTGAGAGTGGACCAAAAAAGGGACTTTGCTTACATTTTTATTTTAGCTTTCATTATGGTATCATTCATGAGCCAGAGTGCTCTGCTTCGCTGTCAGAGAGGACAAAGGCTTTCTCCGCATCTTGTTTATGTGTGGAACTTAAAAGAATAAAATTTTACCCCATTCTGTGTGGTTTGAACAATGAACAAAGAATCCACACAGAAGCTGTTACATCTGTGTTAAATTACTGAGAACATCTATGATGGCTTGACATTGGTTCATAGATGTGAAGCAATTGATGGAGGGAGTATTTATTATTATTATTATTATTATTATTATTATTATTATTGTTGTTGTTGCAAAAGCTGGCATGGGCTGAAAAGATAGGCCCCGCTATTGGAACTAATAGATCATGAGGATACAACCAAAGTTATTGTGAGCTCTGAAAATACATGACACCAAGCAATAAGCTCTCTTTTCCTTATAACAGAAAATAAGCAGAATAATTAAAATGGGGGAAAGGTCACATAAAAAACAATACAGACTATCCAGCTCCAGCCCAGATCTGCTGAATTAAAGCCCATAATTCTAAGACCCTCAAGGTTATTTGAGTCTTTGTAGACATGAGTTTTCTGGTAAAGAACAACATAAGAGAGCAGGCCTGAGGACTCAAGGGTCCCAGGTTTGATTCTGGTCACGGGCATGTACCTTGGTTGTGGGCACATACCCAGGGGGGAGTGTGCCGGAGGCACTTGATCGATGTTTCTCTCTCACTGATGTTTCTAACTCTATCCCTCTCCCTTCCTCTCTGTATAAAATCAATAAAATTTTTTAAAAAAGAACAATATAAGAAAAAATATTTCCAACTATAACTTAAAGCAGTGCTTCTCCTTAGTGTGAACATGAATCACCTCGGTGTTAGAGAGTTCACATTAGGTCATCATCAGAAGTGCTTGAACTTGGTTCTTAGGACACAGGAAGGTGATCACTCAAAATTAACAACTCCCAGACAGCAAGATGGTGGCATAAGGTAAACACCGTAAATGCAGCCGTGAGCAACTATTTCAGAATAACCATGAAAAGAAAACACGGACACCACTCACACCCACAGGAAGGCTGGCTGAGTGAAAATTCTATAACTAGAAAGAAACTGAGACTCAGAGGAGTGACGGAAGCAAAGTACAGAGGTACGGAGGCGCACACACGGGGCTTGGAGAGAGGGCTGGTGCCGGAGGACATGGTTCTTTTTCAAACTGGAGAGAGCCACAAGCTCCCGGCGGCTCTGAACTCCAGTTCCAGGCGCGTTTCTGAGGACCCAGATGCACACCCAGAGAAGGGGGACTGACTGGCACTGGGAGGAAATCCAAAGCGGGTTTCTCTCAGCGTTGCTTGCAGCAATTACTGTGGGACACAGAGACCCAGTGTCTCTTAGAGCAGGGCTGAGAATGGGCCATAACTATTTGCTCTGCCTCGTACACTCCCCGAGGCCCGACCTCTCCCAAGCTGAGTCAGAGGCTTTTGCATATAAAAGGCTGAGTAGCCTAAGGCAAAGGCTAAATCAACACCTCCTTAAAGATACAAAAGCCAGCCTCACCCAATGGCCAGAGTGGGACCATCCTAAATAAAACTCAGATCCACAAGGAACATACTCAGGGCAGACGCAGTGAGCACAAAAGTCCCACTGAAACAACTCTTGCCCCATAAGGGTGTCTCCAGCACAGAAGTTCTCCCACTGTAGACACAGCTGACTCTCACAACCAAGTGCCTTAGAGGTTAATTCCTCTCAGTGATCATCGAACTCAGAAAGGGAAGCAGCCAAAATGCGGAGACAAAGAAACAGGTCACAAATGACAGAAATGGAGAAAAGAAAATGACAGGATCTAGAGTTCAAAACCACGGTTATTAGGTTTTTCAAGAATTTTCTAGAGACTGCCAATAAATTTAGTGAGACCCTCGAGCATATGAAAAAGGACCAGCTAGAAATTACACATACACTGACTGAAATAAAGAACGATATACAGAGATCCAACAGCAGATGAGAGGATCCCAAGTATCAAGTCAAAGATATGAAATATGAAGAAGCAAAACCCACCCAGCTAGAAAAGCCAAAAGAAAAAAGAAAAAGGATCAAAAAGTATGACGATAGTGTAAGGAGTCTCTGGGACAACTTCAAGCGTACCAACATCAGAATTATAGGGGTGCCAGAAGAAGAGAAAGAGCAAGATATTGAAAACCTATTTGAAGAAATAATGACAGAAAACTTACCCCACCTGGTGAAAGAAATAGACTTCCAAGTCCAGGAAGCGCAGAGAATTCCAAACAAAAGGAATCCAAGGAGAACCACACCAAGACACATCATAATTAAAATGCCAAGAGCAAAAGACGAGAGAATCTTAAAAGCTGCAAGAGAAAAGCAGTTAGTTACCTACAAGGGGGCACCCATACGACTGTCAGCTGATTTCTCAACAGAAACTTTGCAGGCCAGAAGGGAGTGGCAAGAAATATTCAAAGTGATGAATAGCAAGAACCTACAGCCAAAATTACTTTACCCAGCAAAGCTATCATTCAGAATTGAAGGTCGGA
>PVJC01011405.1:0-11292 GCA_004026665.1 Murina feae | reverse complement strand
TACCACCCAACCAGTATTATATGAAATGCTGAAAGGTATCCTTTGAGAAGAGGAAGAAGAAAAAGGAAAATAAAAATTATGAACAACAAATACATATCTATCAACAAGTGAATCTAAGAATCAAGTGGAAAAAAAATCAGTGGGGCTTTTGTGCTCACTGCGTCTGCCCCGAGTGTGTTCCTTGTGGATCTGAGTTTTATTTAGGATGGTCCCACTCTGGCCACTGGGTGAGGCTGGCTTTTGTATCTCTAAGGAGGTGTTGAAAGAGAGTGGACTGACAATTTTCAGGGGTTAAGGGTGTTGGGGGTGCGTGAAGAGAATGGACAATAATCGTACACCTATGGATGAGGACAGTGGGGGGGCAAGGACAGAGGGTGCGGTGGGAACTGGGAGGAGGGGAACTATGGGGGAAAAAAGAGGAACAACTATAATAATCTGAACAAGAAATAAAAATAACAACAAAGAAAAAAAAACAAAATTAACAACTCCCAAGCAGCAGCATAACTACAATACATCCAAATTTGCATTTTAATTACACAGTTTCCCATTAAGAGAGCGCAGTAGTCACAATGTTGATCAGCTGACACTAGCTTTTGTACTCTTTTGGAGAACTCATCCTCTATTTTATGGCTTAGCAAATAAATGTAAGCAGTGAAGTAACACCTACATTTTATAACTGTGTTATGCAGGCCACTACTCAGAGATCTAACTTCAATAGTTATTGGTGAGAAACATAAGCAGCTAGCACGTTTTTGGGCTTGTTTGTTTGCTTCTGAAAGCTTTCCTTGGCTCCTCACTTCTCTACAGAGACACGCGGAGCCTGAGGAGAGCCGGAAGCTTTGTCACCTTTGTGAAAACAGGAATAGGAACCAACCAGGAACATTTAACAGGCATTGCCAAGTGACACGCAGGAGATTATCCATGATCATTATGCCAGAGGCTTGATGATTTCGTTTTCCTCCAGCACTGCTTGGCAGACCAAGAGCAAAAACCAGACCAAGAGAGACAGAATTAAGATTGGCAAGATAGGGCAGCAAAGGAATGAGGGCTGAGGGTTCTGGTTAAATGCTGGCTATTGAAATGCTTGATCAACTCAGGTGACAATTAACTACACAGAAGCAATAACAGGGTTTGTCAAATGGCAGCATGAAATATGGTACAGTCTTGCATATTATTCAAATTAAACTTTACATCAAAAGTGAATTCTAAAACATAGCCACTTTTTTAAAAAATGCTAAAATTGATGCTTAAGAAATTCTGACTGCGCACAGATTGGTGGCTGCCAGGAGTGGAGGGGTGAGGATGGGGAGAAAGGAATGGGAATAAAAGAGAAGAGAATTCTGACCTCAAATTATTCATGTTTTATGTTCCAAAGTAAAACAAATAAATAATTGCTTCAAGAAACATGTCATAATGACACTAACAGGCATAGTTTATGAAGCAATAAAGCATGTCTAATGAAGAAAAACAACATAGTAAAACTAGCTGAGAATTCAAATTCCTTCATGCAGCTGCTCCCACCCCCTTTAGAGAATCGCTTTTACAAGTGATGCATCTGGATCATCAGATTAAGCTTTTTCAGCCTCAGGGATTTCCTACTTTATGAGGCTGACTCACTTTTAGTCCTTTCTATATCAAAAAAGTCCCAAAATTCCCTCACTGTAAGTAAAACATCATCCCCAAGTCGAGTAATCCCACAGTCTGCCCATCTACAAACTGAACTGGATATCTAGGAGAGCTGATGGTCTAGTTCCTGTCCTCATCCAGAGCCTGAGAACCAGGAAAGTCAATGTAAGTTTCCTTTCAAAAGCCAGCAGGCTCAAGACTCAAGAAGAGCTGGTGTTTCAGTTCAATCTGGAGGCAAGAAAAGATCAATATCCCAGCCCATCCCCTCAGGCACAGTAGTTTCCTCTTACTCAAGGAGGGACAGGCTTTTTGTTCTAGCCAGGCCTTCAACTAACAAGTTAAGGCCCACCCACATGAGGGCGGGAAATCTGCTTTCCTCAGTCTACCAGTTCAAGTATTAACCTTCACGGATACACTCAGAGTAATGTTTGACAAAATATCTGAACACCCTGTGGCCCTGTCCAGTTGACACACAAAACTAATCATCACAACCACTGAAACTGCTCTTTCCCTGGCTCTCCTGGTTCTCTTCTTGATTGGCTTCAGCCTATTCTTCACACACCAACCAGTGATTTTTTTTTATTTTTTTTACATTTTAAAATGCAATCTACTCACCAAAGTCCATGAAGCCTTATAAAACGTTGAGGACTACCTCTCCACCTCACTGTTTCATACCCACAATTCTCTCTGGTCCAACTTCATCCTGCCTTGATACCCCTCTCTTCTTCTGACTGGAAAGCTCCCACCCGTTCCTGTATCTTCCCACTCCCTCACTCCATTCACACCCCTGATAAATGTCAACTCCAGAAATGAGATGTCCCTGAGCACCTTCTCTAAAATACTTACCATACATGCACTCAATCAATCTCTACCCATTGACTTGTTTTTTCAGTGTAATTATTGGTAACTGACAGGTATTATATATTGTTCACTGTAGTTAATGGCATCTGACAGGTTATTAATGACTTATTGACTGTGCTCCATTAGAGAGGAACTTTCTCAGCCTTATTTGTGAGTGTGTCCCAAATTCCTAGAACATAGTACCTGGCACATAGTCGGTGTTCAATAAACACTTTTAGGAAGGGAGAGATAGTCATGGGCCTAAAAACCATCAAGTAACCAAGGTCCTCATACCAGTCTTACACTGGGTTCTATTTCTTATTACCTCATTTGCTTTTTCCTTTCCAATTTCTACATAACAAAAGGTGCCTAAAGAGAGATGTTCCAAATATTTTTGCATCTGCATAAAACCATCATGTATGATATAATCCTATTCTGAATCATTTTTTTAAAAAAAACTCCACAAGTTAATTATAGTGCTGCTTTAAGAATTCTAATTCATTAATGTTTAAAAACAAGATTGCCCTCAAGGCTCAAAGTCGGCATATAAATGTTCATTTTAGATTTAAAAACAAGTAAGTCTTGGCACTCTAGGGAAGAGCTCTAAGCTGTGTCAATGCCATGACTAAGAGATTGTGGCTGGAAATAAAACAGGAGTTTCCTGATCTACTGTGCTGCATCATTATGTGGGCATTGGAAACAACTTCAAAGTTGGCATTAAGTTTTTAAGTTTACACCCTTGGTGATACTTATCTTTAATTGGGAGTTGGAGAGAAGTAGAGAGACAAGAAGACTCTGGAAGAAATCTCCTCAAAATGCTTTATAAATAACCTCACCATTATTGACTTATTTACATGCCACTTACGTGGAGGTGTTAGGCATTTGGATATTTAACATCTAATATTGGTTACTTTGAAGACCACCACTGCACACTCCCGATTCCATCTATTTTCTCAGACTTAATTGTTGGCTAACACCAAACTATTTCAAAATACACTTGGTAATCCACAAAAATTCCAGTAAAATATACATTAGAAAAAAATTATTAAAATACAACCATGGAAAATGTAATTTGCAATGTGTAGAGTGGCCTTATTTTTATTTAATGCCTAATTTATAAATATAATTTATGCAGAAGTGTAAACAACACATTAATAATGGCAATACTATAAGACTCTCCTATACCTTAATTAAGAAATAAGAAAAAGTACTCCCTGTTTTTTTGTTGCTGGTAATTTCTGTGTAAGGAAAATAATGAAACTGACAAGAGAGTAATATAAGAGGTTTACATTTTAGTGTTTGAGGCATAATTACATTAGTTGTCACAATGGTTTAGCTTTCCTTTGAGATATAAACATTTCTTTAGCATAGTTTTAATCATGAAACCACAATTGAGAGTTGTAATCAAGTTTATTGATGTTATTTAACCTTTACTATCTCCATTAGGAAATAGAAGAAAAGGAAACAAGTCACCTTTTAATTCAATAAAATACCAAGATCTGATTCAACGCATATAAATTGTCCCAATACAGTGATATGTATGAAATGAACAAATATTAGAGCATGGTAATTTTTAGGAACAACTAGCTTTCATTATGAATCAATTGTGAGGAAATCAAGAACATGAAAACTAAGTCAGAGTTGAGGCAAAACAGTGTGATGAGAGGGGAGCAGGTTTGTTCCCCATCCATTTGGAGATGGGGATCTTGGCAGCCACAATCAGCTCTCTATGGATGCTGCTCTTGAGGGCTAAGCAATCAAACAAGCAAGGATGAATGGATCAAAAAGAATTTGCTTGGTGAAAGCCTCTCCCAAATTTGCTATGTGAAAAATCTCCTCGAGCAAGTGTATAAAATCAGCAATAAAATTCAAAAACAGAAAAATACTACTGATCTTACCATGAAGTGGTTGTTCTAAACTAGCTCTACAATACTATCTTCCCATGCTGTCACTTGTTATCAGTATTTTCTATACATCAGCTTCCAAATCCATTCACAAAAGTATCTTGCTTATTATCAACTATATTCCCTCTGAGTCACACATTGGGTTTGACCCAGTAGAAAATAACTCGCAGTCGCCACAATTGCAAGCAAGCAAGGCATATAGTGGCTGCTCATACAATTTTATATTCCATTCTTATTCCTGGAGTATTTTCTTTTCAACCACACAGAATCTATTTTCTGCCACAGAAAAGTGCTACTCTTGAATGAAAATAGTAATTATATTTCTACTTCTTATATTATTTCAACTTGGATGAGAAAGAAGAAGAAACAGAAGTCGGCTTTCTTCCCCCCTAAAAACTCTCTGTTCTGAGGCCTCACATTTTATTTTCTTATTTGTGTTTATTTGATTTTATTTCTAGAAAGAGCTCACAAGCTCAGTGTCCCACAAATCTCTCCTCTTCCCATCCCCTCAGCTCCTCTGCCCCTGAGAAAAGGAATGGGATAAATAGAATCCCTGCCTGAAAATGGTTTTTTAAAAAGCACATGATAAAATCTTGAGAAGAATATTTAAATTACATAGCTGATTCCTCGGGTGAATTTTCTATCACTGCTGCAAGGGAAACACTAGATGTTTCAATAGTGACCTTGACACAGACTAGCTTGCACTACTCTGCTGACACCCAGCACAGGTACAATAACGTTAACCACTAATAACCTTATGAGAAAGGGCAGTTAGAATGGACCCATAAACTTGCCTTACAAACTGACAAGTCCAGCCACTGGCGCTGGCTGGTATCTTTGCATTTCCTGCATTCCTGAGTGAGGAGACAACCTGCCCAGCCTCTATAGTCACACCTTACACATTCCACTCTCCACAGTAATCTCAAAGAGGAACCCTTTAGGGCATATTTTTGATGCCCATATTTTTGATGCAAGTCTGGGTATACTGAGGGTTTTTCTATTGAGCCCACTGATAAGATACAAACATTCACACAAATGAATGACTCAATCCAAGTTTTCTGAAATCCCATCGCTTTTCAATGAGAATGACCAACATGAATAGATCAATGAAATCTATAGTCACTCAGCAAACTAGTCCATGTAAAGAGGTAGTGTTACTTTCTTGGTTCTTTAGCTCAGTGGTTGTCAACCAGGGATGATTTTATCCTATAAGGTCATGGGCAATGTCGGGAGGTATTTTCAGCTGTCACAAATGGGGGTTGGGGGGCATGATGCTACTGTTACCTAGTGAGTAGAGGCCCAGGATGCTGCTAGACATTCTATAACGCACAAGGCAGACATCCACAGCAAAGAGTGATCTGGCCCAAAACGTCAAAAGTCATCAGGACCATGGCTGAGAAACCTTGCTTCAGCTAAATACAAATAAGTCACTGCAGGGCCAAGATGACTGTAAGTCTTAGGGTTAATAACTTAGGTGCTGTTCTCTATACATATTGTATTTCATGTGCACTGACACATCAAATGGCAGACATGATTCTGGTTCAACAGTTTTCACCATCAGAATATCTTGCTTACACAAAATAATACTAAGGTAAAGTGTAATTGAAAAAAATTAAAAATAAAAGAATTATCTTGCCTGCTTCTTGTGGTTTTATATTGAGCTTGAATCTTTTTATTCCCAAATAAAATTATCATTTTGAGTTTCAATGACTTAAGCATATCCACCATTAACACCAGTTACTTTTTTAGAAGACTCAAACTCCTGAGTTAGAATTATTTTTTTTCTAGTATGACTTTGTAAAGAATAGGAAGGACAGAAAAGATAAGGGAAAATCAATCTATCTATATATATATAAAAGTCTAAGTGACTGTTCGACTGTTTGCTATAATGCGCACTGACCACCCACCAGGGACAGACACTCAACATACAGACATGGGAAACATAGAACAGACTGATGGATCTCAGAGAGAAGGGGGAAGGGGAGAAGATGGGAAGAGATTAACCAAAGATCTTCTATACATGCTAGAGGCCCGGTGCATGTATTTGCTGGGGGGATCAGGAAGAAACTGGCAGTCTGACATCCCCCTAGGGGTCCTGGTTTGCAAGAGGGTGCAGGCCAGGCCAAGGGACCCGAGTGTATTTATAACATAAAACTCAGTCAAGTAAGAAGAACCACATCTCTTTGGTTACATGGTTACTGTCTTCCCAAATAAAAAATAATAATAATCATGAATACTGCAAGGAAAGCAGTCAATATATTTCGAAATTATCTAAACATCTCTTCCTGTATCGTCATTGCTTTCACATGGGCCCATGTACACAGGTAAATCCATTGCCATGGCTGCCAAGTCAAATATACGTGGTAACTGACCTAAAATGGAAACATTCTAACTGCAGGAAAGAAAATAAGAAAAGAGACATGGAAGAGGGGGACTGGAGTACTACGGTCACTCAGATTAACAAACTTACACCAAAATTGTATAATTCTTACTGCGTTTGATGTAACTTGATGTATCTACCCCACACAAGCCTCATTCACAGAACCCATGTCAATCCACACACATGAACTAAGTGGGCCAAAGGGAACCAACACTCCTGATCACTGCCTATTTGGCTAAGATAACTTTCTTCTCAAGGAACTGGTCATACACAGGCTGGCCATGATATCGGTAGCCCGGAATGAAAAAGTAACCTGATCTATTCAGATTTCTCTCTTGAGAACCTCAACTAGGATACCATTCCCAACAGGAAAAAAGTAATCATGTGGAATGCAGCTGCCATGTTTAGGCTAAGCACTGGAGTAACAGGAGAATTCTCCCAAAATCCGTACAATACAACACTCTACATCTCACTTAGCTTGAAAGCATTACTAAAAAAGCATTAACTGCATGTACAACTGGTGAATTTTGATTAATGCCTTTGGATATATCAATGTCAACTTCCTGTCTTTATTCCTCCAGTGTCCTTCCCTGTCTTTGCTCCTCCAATACATCCCTATAAACTAGAAAAGTGCTTGCCCCAATAGGCACTCCATTATTGCTGGTTTACTACTGTTCCCATAGTTAAGCAATGTTACCACCTGGGGGGGAATAGGTGAAGGGTACTGAATGTTTGGGTTTTTTGTTATGTTTGCAACTTTCTGTGATTCTACATTGTTTTTTAAAGCATGTGTTAACTGAGACATTTACCTGTCTGTATTAGTTTCCTAAGGCTGCCATAACAAAGTACCACAAAATTGGTGGCTTCAAACAACAGAGATTTATTGTCTCACAATTCTGGAGCAAGAAGTCCCCAAATCAAGGTGTGCCCAAAGCCAGGCTCCCTAGGACACCTGTTGGGAAATTCTTCCTTGATGCTGGTGGTTGGCTGTAAATCTTTGGTGTTCCTTGGTCTGTAGATACATCATTGCAATGCTCAGTTGTCACACAGCACTCTTCCTATATATCTGTTTTCATATGGCCATCTTACCATAAAAATACCAGTCATATTAGATTAGGTGCCCACCCTACTTCAGTATGACCTCATCTTAACTAGTTACATCATCTGCAACAGCCTTATTCCCAAATAAGATCACACTTTGAGGTAGTGGGTTTTAGAACTTCAATATATTATATCTTTGGGGACAGAGTGTAGGGGGCACAATTCAACCTATCACACTATCCCATAAAAAAAAAACAACTAGCCCTAACTAGTTTGGCTCAGTGGATAGAGCGTCGGCCTGTGGACTAAAGGGTTCCAGGTTCGATTCCAGTCAAGAACTTGTACCTTGGTTGTGGGCACATCCCTAGTAGCGGGTGTGCAGGAGGCAGCTGATCGATGTTTCTCTCTCATCGATGTTTCTAACTCTCTATTCCTCTCTCTTCCTCTCTGTAAAAAAATCAATAAACTATATATTTTTTTAAAAACAACTAATTTTAGGGCCTATCATTTTTCACAATGGAAATCATATTTATTCATTAATTTAAAAATCTTTGATCTCCTATATGTATCAGTCACTATGTTATATGCTGTGAACACAAAAATTACTAATATGAAGTCTGGCTCAGCTTCTTCAACTTTCTTTTCTATAAATGTCAAAATCTAAGCCTTCTGACATACTCCTTTTTTTTTTTCAATGATTGATTTTAGAGGGAGGAAGAGGGAGGGAGGGAGGGAGGGAGGGAGGGGGAGAGAGAGAGAGAGAGAGAGAGAGAGAGAGAGAGAGAGAGAGAGAGAGAGAGAGAGAGAAGCATCAATGTGAGAAACATCAATCAACTGGGGATCAAACCCACAATCCAGGTATGTGCTCTGATTGGGAATCCAACCTGCCACCTTTCAGTATACAGGACAACACTCCAACTAAGCGACAGCAGCCAGGACTGACACTCCTTCTTAAAGAATTCTTAGAGGTCAATCTTCATAGTCCCACTCTAACTGCTCATGATGTCAAAGTCATGGTCTACTGTAATTCTCTGTGGAACATTTACTATCTGATGCTTTCTTGCTCAATTGCCAATTAATTTGCTTGATCCCTATTCCCTATAAGCACTTTGCAGGTAAGGTCCTTACTTGTCTTTGTTCCTCCAATGCATCCCTATAAACTAGAAAACTTGCCCCAAGAGGCACACCATTATTTATTAAAAGAATGCATGTGCTACCAAAGAACATTCATTGAGTACCTGTGGATCAGACCATCTATATATCATCCATTTCCATCCTCCTAACAACCCTACTAAATAAATACTAGAGCTCTAAGTCACACTTGAAATTAAGGCTTTGGGGTTTGCCACCACCAGTATTCCACACAAGCATCAGAGGAAGGAATCAAATGAGGCATGATGATAACTTCAAATCAATTGAGCTTAGTCCACTTCTGAGGCTATGGTCACACTTCCACTCCTATATTCAATTGAAAATGCTCATTGTCCTGTATTTGGGAAATCATCCATTTTAATATGCTGGAAATGCATTTCAGTTTAGTTTCTAGAGATAAAATCCAAACCAGATAGAATTTCTGATGCTTGAAATAGAAGTGTTTGGAGAGATCTTTGGATTTAAAATTACATTTGTGATTTCATCTCATCAAAGAATCAGGAAATTGAATAAAAGCTCTGGGGACCAACAACAAACCACCACAATTCAAGCATTCCAAATAGGCAGGGTGTTTGAGATCAAAAGCTAATTTCATTTAAAGTGCATGTAATTAATCCAAGAAATGATTATTTAAAGTCTAAGCATTAAAGTAAGAATAGCTCAAGCCATTGGAGAAGACAGAGAATACGTTCAATACAATTCAAACTTCTAATTTTCACAGAAGTTATTTTAATATAAAGTATATTTAGTTTATTAAACTGAATATTCTCCTTAGAAAGACTTCAAAAACCAAATTTCTTTCATTTATTCTTTAATACCTTGCAATGCACGCTATTACTAGAAGTAATTCCCATATATATTCATATATTGTGATACATTCGTATATTGCTAAACAGATATTTTCTAATAAAAATACTCTGCAAATAATTCATTTCACAATTATGATGAGATTTTCTTTCAGCTATTTTTTAAGTTAAATTTATTGGGGTGACATTGGTTAATAAAATTATACAGGCTTCAAGTGTGTAAGTCTATGATACATGATCTGTATATTGCATTGTGTGCCTACCACCCAAAGTCAAATCTTCTTCCATCACCATATATTTGACCCCTTTTCCCTTTCAGCACCTCCCCACCCCTCTGACTCTATTTTTATGACAACTGCAACCCCAAACATTTTGCATTGGTACATTTAATTTTTCATGCCTTTAACATCTGCATACACATCATAGCCAAACAGAAGGTTTCTGAGACTATTATAAGCACAACTTAACTATTCCAAAGAGAATATTTTTTTCTTTTACATTCTAATTATTAGCTCTTAAACTTATTGTTTTGTGAAATTAAATTTCGTAACAGAATTCTATCATCAACCTTGATTTTTAGGTATTAACATTTTCAATATTATCCATCATTTGCATTTTAATTATAAATTACTTATTTCCAAAGACATGGCCCCGCCTTATTATTGGTCTCTTCAGTGTCTTGACCCATCAAAATCTAAACTAATAAAAGCGAAATAGTAAAATTAACCGTTTCTCCAAGACAGGGTAAGCCATGCCCACCAGCCAATCAGAGTGGCTGTATGCAAATTAGCCCAGGCAAGATGGCGGCCGGGAGCCTTGAAGAGAGCAGCGGGTGAATCATGGAAACCAGCGGGCAGCAGAGTGGGCTGAGCAGGTGGTGGCTGATGCCTTGCAGGGTCCAGGCGGAAAGGCCCCACACCCCAGCGCTGTGAGCTCCGCTTCGGCTCAGAGCCGCTGGGGAAGGAGGCGCGGAGGACTTGGCCTGCGGGGCAGAAAGGCCCCGCACCCCAGCGGTTCTGAGCTCCATTTCGGCTCAGAGCCACTGGGGATCAGAGCCGCTGGGGAAGGAGGTGCACGTGGGGACTTGGCCTGCGGGGCGGAAAGGCCCCACACCCCAGCAGTTCTGAACTCCATTTCGGCTCAGAGATGCTGAGCTCAGAGCCGCTGGGGAAGGAGGCGCAGAGGACTTGGCCTGCGGGGTGGAAAGGCCCCACACCCCAGTGGTTCTGAGCTCCGCTTTGGCTCAGAGCTGCTGGGGATCAGAGCCGCTGGGGAAGGAGGCGCATGTGGGGACTTGGTCTGCGGGGTGGAAAGGCCCCCCTCTCCCTGCCACTTGGCTGGTGATGCTCCCGCTTGGGAAGGAGGCGCCAGGGACCCGGCCTAGGGGGGAGGACAGTTGTGAGGGACCCAGGCCTGAAGGGGAGGATAGTTGGGGGGGACCAGGCTTGCCTGGGTGGAAAGTTGGGGTGACCAGGCTGGCAGAGGAGGGCTGTTGGTGGCAATCCAGGCCTGCAGGGGAGGCCAGTTGGGGGGTACCCAGGCC
>PVJC01011404.1:0-41643 GCA_004026665.1 Murina feae | reverse complement strand
AACAACTGGGAATGACTGGTCACTATGACACACACTGACCACCAGGGGCCAGACGCTCAATGCAGGAGCTATCCCATGGTGGACAGCGTGCTCCCACGGGGGAGCTCTGCTCAGCCACAAGCCAGGCTGATGGCTACCAGTGCAGTGGAGATGCTCCCGCCTCCTCAGCAGTGCTAAGGATGTCTGACTGCAGCTTAGGTCTGCTCCCTGCTGGCAAGTGGACATCCCTTAAGAGCTCCCGAACTGCCAGAGGGTTGTCTGACTGCCAGCTTAGACCTGATCCCCTGGGGAGCGGGCCTAAGTCAGCAAGTGGACATTCCCTGAGAGGTCCCAGACTTGGAGAGAGCACAGGCTGGGCTGAGGGACCCCCTGAATGTACAAATTTTCATGCACTGGGCCTCCAGTTAAAGGTAGAGAAATTGAGGCACAGCTATGTGAAGTGACTTGCCCAGGTAACTCAATGTTTGGAAGGGAATTAAATTTACCTGTCCACCTCTCCTTCAGTCTCTTCCTTGATAAGGCCCAAATGTGCTCAGATCCCCTAAATAAAAATGCAGAGCACCTACACGGGTCTCCTGACTCAGAGCAGGTTTAAAAAAATCATGCTTTAGAGCCAAACAGCTGTTATTTAATCTGTCCAAAATGTTTAAATTACTCAGTTCTTTGAACACAAAGACTTTTTTTTTCTAGATTATAGTACTGCTATAGAATAGGGTTAGATAGGGTAGGGATGCTGCTGTGAGGAGTGAGCACTAGAAGCAAATTGCCAGCCAAAAAAGATGCTGGCTGTAGTGCATCACTTCATTTAAAAATATTAGAGAAGTAAAGGAATGCTATAGCTCACCTAGATGGTTTTAAACGCATATATTTATTAAAGAAGTTATATATCAAGTTTTACTTTAATTGGCTCTCTCTTAAAATGCTTTTGCACCATATAGAGTACCCCAATAATTGCACGCTAAATGTAAATAATGTATTAATATAAGTGATATAGAAGAATTGAATTAGGATCAGGCATCCTCAAACTACGGCCCACGGGCCACATGCCGGGTGTTTTTGCCACTGCTGCCTGTTCTGCTTAAGATAAATAAGATATGTGTAATATGCTAGGAATTTGTTCATAGTTTTTTTTAAACTATAGTCCGGCCCTCCAATGGTCTGAGGGACAGTGAACTGGCCCCCTGTTACATTAATCCTCCCCCCTCACACTCAAGCCCTCACCGCCCTGGTGTCTGTGTCCATTGGTTATGCTTATATGCATGCATACAAGTCCTTTGCTTGATCTATCTCCCTTACCCCTCCTCTGAGGTTTGACGGTCTGATCGATGCTTCTCTGTCTCTGGATCTGTTTTTGTTCATCAGTTTATGTTGTTCATTATATTCCATAAATGAATGAGATCATGGGGTATTTATCTTTCTCTGACTGGCTTATTTCACGTAGCATAATGCTCTCCATCTGTTCTGTTGCAAATGGTAGGGACTCCTTTTTTATAGCAGTGTAGTATTCCATTGAGTAGATGTACCATAGTTTTCTAATCCACTCATCTACTGATGGGCACTTAGGCTGTTCCCAAATCTTAGCTATGGTGAATTGTGCTGCTATGGACATAAGAGTGCATATGTCCTTTCTGATTGCTGTTTCTGGTTTCTTGGGGTATATTCCTAGAAGTGGGATCACTGTGTCAAATGGCAGCTCCAGTTTTAGTTTTTTTGGGAAGATCCATACTGTTCTCCACAGTGGCTGCACCAGTCTGCATTCCCAGCAGCAGTGCGTGAGGGTTCCTTTTTCTCCACACCCTCTCCAGCACTTGTTGTTTGTTGATTTGTTGATGATATCCATTCTGAAGCGTTTGAATTTTTTGTATTGTTTTTATTGTAATTGATTTATAGTACTATGCCATTGTGGTCTGAGAAAATGCTTGATATGATTTCAATCTTCTTGAATTTGGAAAGACTTTGCTTGTGACCCAATATGTGGTCTATTTTTGAAAATGTCCCATGTGCACTTAAGAAGAACGTATATTCCATGGTTTTGGGGTGAAATGTTTTGAAGATGTCAATTAAGTCCACTTGATCTAGTGAGTCATTTAGGTTTGCTGTTTCTTTGCTGATTTTTTGTTTAGAGGATTTATCCAGTGATGACAGTGGTGTATTAAAGTCCCCTACTATGATTGTCTTGTTGTCGATCTCTCCCTTGATATCTTCCAGGAGTTTTTTTTTATGTATTTGGGTGCTCCTGCATTGGGTGCATATATGTTTATCAGGGTTATATCCTCTTGTGGTATTGATCCCTTTAGTATTATGAAGTGGCCTTCCTTACCTCTTGTCATGGCTTTCACTTTGAGGTCTATTTTTTCAGATGTAAGTATTGCTACTGCAACTTTTTTTTCATTTCTATTTGCCTGAAAGATATTTTCTATCCTTTTATTTTCAGACTGTATAAGTCCCTTATTCTTAGGTGGGTCTCTTGTAGACAGCATATATATATATAGGTCATGTTATTTTATCCATTCAGCCACTTGATGTCTTTTGATTGGAGCATTTAGTCTGTTTACATTTAAAGTTATTATTGAAAGGTACTTGTTTGTAGCCATTTTTATTTTTTGTGCTTGTTTTCTTTCTTAGCTTTTTATTTCGTCTTTTTACACCAGTCCTTTTAGCATTTCTTGCATTGCTGGCTTGGTGGTGATAAACTCCCTTAGCCTTTTTTTTGTGTGTGTGAGGTTTCTTATTTCCCCTTCAATTTTGATGGATAGCCTTGCTGGATAGAGTAATCTTGATTCAGTCCCTTGCTTTGCATCACTTTGTAAATTTCCTTCCATTCTTTTCTGGCCTGATGTGTTTCTGTTGAGAAATTATTTAATAATCTAATGGGAGATCATTTGTATGTAACTTTCTATCTCTTGCAGCCTTTAACATTCTCTCTTTGTCCTGAACATTTGCCATGGTAATTATGATGTATGTTGATGTGGTTTTTTTCAGGTTCATCTTGTTTGGGAATCTCTGTGCTTGTGTGAATTTTTTCTTCCCCACCTCAGGGAGGTATTCTAACATTATTTCTTCAAATAGGTTTTCTAACACATGTTCTTCTTCCTGTTTTTCTGGCACCCCTATTATTTGTATGTTGCTTCATTTCATGTTGTCCCATAGCTCCCTTAGGCTCTCCTCCTATCTTTTAATTTTTTTCTCCAATTGTAGTTCAGTTTGGGTGTATTTTGCTTCTCTGTCTTCTAATTCGCTAATTCAGTCCTCCGCTTCTCCTAGTCTACTGTTGAAACTTCCAATGGTGTTTTTTATTGCAGCTATATCATCCTTCATTCTTGATTTTTACATAAGTTATTGATTTTTTCATCCATTTCTTCTTGATTCCTACATAAGTTGTTGATATTTTCCTCCATCCAGTTTATGCACTCTAGGATCCTTATAATGAATTCTTTTTTTAAAAAAATAAATCTTTAGTTCAGATTATTACAGATGTTCCTTTTTTTTAACCCCCATAGCTCCCCTCCACCTGGTTCTCCTCCCCCCCCAACATCCCGTGCTCTTACCCAACCACTGTCTTCATCCATAGATGTAAGATTTTTGTCCATTCTCTTCCCATACTCGTCACACCCCCTTCCCCCTGAGAATTGTCAGTCCATTCCCTTTCTATGCCCTCACTCCTATTCTATTCACCAGTTTATTCTGTTCATCAGATATTTCTATTGACTTAATTGTTATATTCACTGGTTGATAGATATGTATTTGTTGTCACTTTGTTGTTCATACTTTTTATTTTTTACCTTTTTCTTCTTCTTATTATTATTAAAGAATGCCCTTCAGCATTTCAAGTAATCCAGGTTTGGTGGTGATGTACTCCTTTAGCTTTTTCTTGTCTGTGAAGCTCTTTATCTGACCATCAATTTTACATGATACCTTTGCTGTGTAGAGTAATCTTGGTTGTAGGTTCTTGCTATTCATCACTTTGAATATTTCTTGCCACTCCCTTTTGGCTTGCATGGTTCTGTTGAGAAATCAGCTGACAGTCATATGGGTACTTCATTATAGGTAACTAACTGTTTTTCTCTTGCTGCTTTTAAGATTCTCTCTTTGTCTTTTGCCCTTGGCATTTTAATTATGATGTGTCTTGGTGTGGTCCTCTTTGGATTCCTTTTGTTTGGGGTTTTCTGCACTTCTTGTACTTGTAAGTCTATTTCTTTCACCAGGTAGGGGAAGTTTTCTGTTATTATTTCTTCAAATAGGGTTTTCAATATCTTGCTCTCTCTCTTCTGGCACCCCTATAGTTCTGATGTTGGTACACTTGAAGTTGTCCTAGGGGCTCCTTACACTATCTTCATATTTTTGGATTCTTTTCCAGTTGGGTGTTGTTTGCTTCTTCGCATTTCAAATCTTTGACTTGATTCTTGTGATCCTCTTGTCTGCTGTTGGATCTCTGTATATTATTCTTTATTTCAGGCAGTGTATGCTTCATTTCTAGCTGGTCCTTTTTCATATCCTCGAGGGTCTCATTAAATTCTTGAAAAACCTTAAAACCGTGGTTTTGAACTCTATACCCAGTTGTTTGCTTTCCTCCATTTCTGTCATTTGTGATCTGTTCTTTGTCTCCACATTTTGGCTGCTTCCCTGCATTAATAGAGTGGCTTTCTGTGCTAGGTGTCCTATAAGGCCCAGTGATTCAGTCTCCCCAATCACCTGGGGTAGACACTCTTGGTGTATGCCTTTGAGGGCTGGGTGCATGCCTTTGAGGGCTGGGTGCACAGTCTTGTTGTAGTTAAGTTGATTGATGTTGGTATCACTGGGAGGAAATGACCTCCAGGCCTTTCTCCTCATTGTTTTGGGTTTGTAATTTTTGGAGTTCTCTGTCCCAGCTGCAGTCTGTTAGGTTAGGCTACAGGCAAACAGGAGCACAGCTTGGGTGGGGTTTTAAATTGGGTGGAGCGGGGTTTTAGGAAAATCACTAGGACGGAGCAACTCACAATAGCTGCCCCTCAGCTGGCTCTGCAGCTTCTCCCCGTTTTGGCGTCTCCATGCCTTGGTGTCTGCGCACCCCTGAGTTTCTGAGTCTTGGAGCTCTTTGTTAGTGATCTCTAGCTCTGCTAGAACACCACTTGTCTTCTGCCCCGTTGCCAGACAGCCCACAACGAGTTCAGTGCAACCCTGGAGTTTGTACTTTCCTTCCAAGCTGAGGACCCAAGTGCAGCCGCCACCACCATTTCACGCGCATCCGTACCTCTCAGTTTGGGCACCGAGAACTTCTACTCAGTCTCAATGTATTCCTTCTTTTGCCTTCTAGTTGTGAAACTTCCACTTCCTTGGTTCTGGAGGATGGCCATTTTAGCTTTATAGTTGTATTTTTTAATGTGGTTGTGGAGGCTGCACATTCAGGTATATACCTTATGCCACCATCTTGGTTCCTCCATAATGAATTCTTTTTCTGACATATAGCATGCCTCTGTTTCACTTAGCTGCTTTTCTGACGAGTCCTTTTCTTTCCTTTGGGGGTTTCTTTGTCTACCCATTTTTGGTCTCACTGACTGATCTAAATGTCGATTCATGCAGGTGCTGCTCCTTGGGTGGCAGTGGCTCCTTGGGCAGTGGTTGCTCCTTGGGTGGTTGTGGAAGTAGCTGCTCCTCAGTTGGCAGTGGTTCTCCTGTTGTGTGCTGTTCACAGCAGTGGTGTCTCCTCTGGCTGGTGGGGGAGGTTGCTCATACAGCTGCTGCTCTCTGGACAGGGGTGGGCTGTTCACAAGGCTGTGCTCCTGAGATGGGGGCAGGCTGAGCACAGCTGCTGCTCCTTGGACTGGGGTGGTTTGCTCATGTGGCTGTTGCTCCTTGGATTGAGGCTGGTGGCACGCTGCTGCTTTTCCTCAGATGGGGCAGGCTGCTCATGAAGCTGTAGCTCTTTGGACAAGGACAGGTTGCTTACAGATCTCCTGCTCCTCGTACACGTGTGGGCTGCTCGCCCAGCTGCTGCTCCTCAGATGGGAGATAGGATGCTTGCATGGCTACTGCTCCTTGGGTGAGAATGAACTGTATATGCGGTTGCTACTCCTCAGATGGGGGTGGGCTACTCATCCAGCTGCTGCTTGTTGGATAGGTGCAGGCTGTGTGTGGCTGCTGCTCCTTAGACCAGTGCAGGCTGCACAGGGCTGCCCCTCCTCAGATGTGGGCCATCTGCTTGTGTGAGTGCTACTCCTCAAACAGTGGTGAGCTGCTTGGGTGGCTACTGCTCCTCGGGCAGGAGTGAGCTGCACATGTATCTGCTGCTCCTTGTATGAGGGCGGTCTGCTCTCGTGGCTGCTGCTCCTCAGACAGGGGATGATCTGCCTGCTCTCTCCCTCACTGCCGCCTTCTTCTTGCTCTGTAGTTGGGTCTGGGATGCTATTGACCCATTTTTGGATAGAGTTTCTTCTCCAGGTGTCTGGTTATGAGGCTTGCTCTCTAGCACCTAGCTAGGCAGAATAAAATTCACCTTGATAAGACACAACACAGAGGGAACAAAGCACGACTGTACTCACAACAACAATAACCTCACTTTAAGTGACCACCTGAGAAGGCAGCATTAGGGGAGAGAAAAGAGAGCATAAATTATATCCAAGAGAGAGAAAAAGATAAGAGAGAAAAGAAAAAAGGGGCAAAAAGGAGAAAAAATATGGAAAACACCACAGAAATAATAGATAAACAAAACAAAACAAAAACAAAACAAAAATACAAACACTAAACCCCCAACAAAGTGGGAGGCTTAGCTTATATACAGAAAACAAGGTTAATAATTGGATAAATATGGGGAGGATCTCAGTTCAGTATAGAGGAAGTAGAAAGGGAATGGGTGGATAAGAGGAAAGAGAATGAGAAGAAAATAATAATAATAATCCTATCTAATAAAAGAGTAATATGGAAATTAGGCATCACTCCATCACAAATATGGCCGCCCCATGGCCACAAGATGGCGGCACCCATAGCCACACTCTATCTAATAAAAGAGTAATATGCAAATTAGGCATCACTGCATCACTAAGATGGCCACCCCCATAGCCACAAGATGGCAGTGCCCATGGCCACTAGATGGCAGTGCTCAGTCTCACTCAGCCCTGCCACTGAAGTGGTCAGGCCTATTAGCCAGGCAGGTGGCAGGGAGGTGGGGGGCACAAGGGGTGGAACAGGTGATCAGAAGGGGCTGGAGGTCCCCTACCCACACCAGAGACCTTCGCCAGAGGCCTCAGGCATGGGCAAGGGTGGAGCCAGTGATTGGAGGGGGAAGGGACAGAGCCAATGATCAGAGGCGTATGAGGGTGCCCTAACCAGGCATTAGGCCTGGGCCAGAGGCCTCAGGCCTGAGCAGGGGCAAGGCCGGAGATTGCAGGGACCTGGGCTCCACAGAGCCAGTGATCATAGGGGCAGGGTCGGAGCCTGAGATCGCAGAGGTCTGGGCATTGGTGGAGCTGCCAAAGTAAGAGTCTGGGGGGGCCCTGCTCAGTCTTGCAGCCTTGGTCAGAAGCTGCCAGTGGGGCAAGGGCAGAGCTGGCAATGACAGGGGGCAGGATCAGAGCTGTTGATCGCAGGGGCCTGGGCTCTGAGAAGTTGGCGATCAGAGAGGCTTGGGGGTCTTCTGCCCAGGCCTGCAGCCTCAGGCAGAGACTGTAGCCCTGGTCAGGGGCAGAGCCAGTGATCACAGGGGTCTAGGGGTCCCCTGCCCAAGCCTGCAGCCTTGGCCAGAGGTTACTGGCCTGGGCAGGGGTGGAGCTGGGATTGGAGGGGCAGGGGTGGAGCCAGTGATCAAAGTGAACTACAGAGAAAACACCTTTTCTTACCGCTCATTGGCTAAGCTTCCTGTGTGCCACTGGTAATATTCTTAGTAACTTGGGTAATAAGAATCTCTAAAGGCAATCTAGGGTTTTTCCACCACACTCCTGGAGACAGAAAATGAAGGTCCATTGCTGGAGGGCTAAGAAATGTTATATCCTGCCCTAGCTGGTTTGGCTCAGTGCATAATGCCTCAGCCTGCTGACTGCAGGATCTGGGTTCAATTCTGACCAAGGGCATGTACCTAGGTTGCAAGCTCCTCCCTGGCTGGGGTCCAGCTCAGGTCTTAAGCAGGATGCAACCAATCAAAGTGTTCCTTTCACTTTGATGTTTCTCTCTGTTTTTCCCTTCTCTTCCACATTCTCTAAAAATCAATGGAAACATATCCTCAGGTAAGTATAAAAAAGAAAGAAAGAAAGAAATGTCATATCCTATGAAAGACACATCTTGAAAATGCCTAAAGAAAGTTGTCATTTTTTCATGCTGAAGGGACTGGAGTCTGTATTGATGAAAATACCTTGGCGGCTGCAGTGACTGGCAGTGGCTGCAGCAGTGGGGTGATGGGGCTGGTGGCTTCCCCTGATTTGCCTGGTCACCTTCCACTAAAGGAGGCTAGACTGTGGCTTAGGCCTGCTTCCTAAGGGGAGCAGGCAGTGGGCCTAAGCCACCAGTAGGACACCTCCTGAGGGCTCCCAGTATGTGAGAGGTGGCAGGCTTGGCTGAGGAACGCCCCTCCTCCCCCCCTACCCCCCCGTGCACGAATTTCATGCACTGGGCCCCTAGTAATAATAATAATAAATTTACAAAAAAAATTGATTTCAAAAATGGTATAGAAATAGCAAATAAAAAAATAAAATGAAAAGAAATAAAAAATAAAGTAACAAACAAAAACAGGAAAACAAAGAAAAAAAGAAAAAAGAAAACAAAATAATAATAAAAAAATAAAAATAAAAATGAAAAAGTGATGTGTTGTTCCTTTGGCTGGCTGAAGATCCCAGTCTTCTGTGCTGTACTGTTTGCCGGGTTCCTGTTGCTGAGACTGAATGTCTCTAGGCCAGTCTCTTTTGTTTCTCAGGGACTATTTAGATTTTTTTAAAAAAAATTTTTGTATCATTTTGGGTGGAATTTGGATGTAGCTATATTGATTGCCTGGATACTGGAGGGAGGGGCTATCTCTTCAGGACATGTCGGGCTCAGGCATGACTCAGCACCAAACTCACTGCCATTTCTCCTGGACACCCTCTCTCTCCAGATTCCACAAGTCTGCAACTTCTCCCACTCTCTAGCCATGGGTAACTGTCTGTACCCGACAGGTCCTATGCACAAGGCTCAATGAAGAAAGAAAGGCACAGGCCCCAGGGGCAGGGGGAAAGCTGTGTCTCTGTACGCTCCTCTCCTGCTGGCACTCCTCTCCTGCCAGCACTCCTCTTCAGCCTTTCCTGACTGTGGACCCAGATCTAGAGTCCCCTGCGGACCAGCAGTTCCGTGGACCTTCTTTCTACAGGCAGACACTGTGCCTGTCCCAAAGGATGCGGCTTGGTGCTGGTGCCACGCTGATTCCTTCTGACCCTCAGGGCTCGGAGGTCTGGCAGATTATCCCTCCCAGAGCCTTGATTTTACCTCTCTCCAGGGATCCTCTGCCCTTCCTGGCTGCAAACCGTCTCCCAGCTGAGTCTCCTTCATCAATTCAGGCTGGATGTTTCTTGTTTCAGCTGCTCACCTTATCTGCTCTGGAACAAGGCTCAGGTCACGTCTGTCTCTACCGCCACCTTTTTATTTCTCCTCAGAAAACCTATTGTTATAGTTTAAATCTATCTGTTTTAGTATTACATTTAGATCTAGTGCATTCATTTTAATTTACCTTTCTGTATACATGTCTCCCTGAAAGAAATGAAATTACTGGGCTGTATGGTTAAATTTTCAAACACTTCATTAGATAATACTGAATTGTCCTCCAAAGTGGCTGTAGTAGTTTATTTTCCCACCAGAGTAGACTATCCATAATTTTGTACATCTTTGGCAATATTTGGTAATAATAGATTTTAAAAATTGTGCTTTCTCCTCAACTTTTAATTGTTTTGAATTTTAAAAATTAAATTGCTAAATATATATTTTTTAATGCTCTTTCTTTTATTTATATACATACATATCTTAAAAATTAGTCACTTTTCATGTTTTAATTATACAAATACATTTTCAATGTAGAAATTTGGAATACATATAAACAATGGTTTTATCTATATCCTACAGATTTTCACCTTTGGATATACATATTTTGTTTCAATAATTCCTGCTTCTCCAAAAAAAAACCTTCAAAAATAACAAAACCAAACAGAAAAAATAAGGTAAACTGGTCCTAATTGTACCACAGGTGCTAATTTACATTATATACAAATCTATGTTAATTAATTTCAATTTCAACTTTTAAAATCTAAATTGATGCTTAGTAAAAATATAACACTAAAAGATTCCACTTTAAACAGCAGCAGTTTCAGAATAACCAAGAACTTAATTCAGGTGTGCTGCTGATAAAGAGCCAAGTATTATTTTTTTCATTAAAATAAGCAGCTTTTTAGTATTGTATCCTTTGAGAAAAATGTTTTGTTGCTTCAGCCACAAGTTCTTTGCATATATACATTTAGATGTTAACAAACTCTTTATTCATTCTGATGTTCTTGAAAATATTCATCAAACATAGAAGACTCGTCTTCATGTTCCTTTGGTTCTTTAAATTCCAAGTCTTCTCCATACTGAATGGCAAAATCAATATGCTGTAACACAATGTTCATGCTTTCTTCATCTGACTGATCATAAGGCAAAAATCGAACCATACTGTAATTATCAATCAGTCCACATATAGCTTTAGTCAATTTTTTGAATTTTTTGCTTCTTAAGTCACTTGTGAAATCATCTAATAAAGAATACATGTCTGGATCTAGAAACTTCTCAATTTCCTTCTTAGCTTTCTTACTCAGCAGGTCCATTTTCGCCATGATGTTAACTTGTGGAATTTCTAGAGAGACCATAGTGCTCAGGGCCGCCAAGATGCCAGAAATAAACTTAAAGGACTCCACCATAAATTGTGAATTGACCAGAAAAACTCCACAGACTTGAAACTCCCACTGTTCTAGCTGCTGGACCAGTTGTTTCATCACAGGCAGATGCGTATACAACTCGATCTGACCGGGACAGTCAAAAAGGATGTTGTCATCCTCTACATGCCCAAGACAACTCTCTAGCCAGTCAAAATTATTGGCAAAGTACTCCATGCAAAACACCAATCCTTCATAGAGACCGAACCCCAGAGAATCATCCTCCATCACATCATCCACCTCCATCAGTTCCCGATGTCATGCAACCAGGGGATCAGACTGCAATAATATTTCAGCTTCTGTGCTGAGCAGCCAGCACTCCCGGCCTCCTCATCTCCTTAATTTTCCTGAAGGAGGGGGAAGCTCTGCTCAGGACTCACCAGCCATTACAGAGTAGTTGAAAGGTTCTGTTGCAGGATTAAGGTTTATGACCTGGACAGACCGACTGAGGGCTTCACAGTGTTGGACCATGGTGGCACAGTCAGTACTCTGTAATGTCACATGGCTTCCTGCTGCTTGCGGGGGCCCATGACCAGCTGCGCATAGCGAGGCATGTCACCTCCCCCGAGACCCCGGAGCCGCCTGCCACGCAGCAGTCCAAATTGCTAAATATCTTTAATGTTCCTGAAATTTTGTCCACTTTTTACCAGCAGCATTTTTATTATGGTAGATGAATATCAGATATGTTAAAAAACACACACACAGAACTATTCGGAAACATGTTGTATTCCCAAGTAATAGGGTTAAATTTGATAATCATTTAATAAATAAATTTGCCTTATATGTTTAGATTAACTTACTCAAATTAACTTAATGATCTGCATTCAGTACAAGCTGTAGTCTAAATAAATTCTATAATTACATTTTATAAATATACATATATAATATATTCTATCCTATCTAATAAAAGAGTAATATGCAAATTAGACATCACTCTGTCACAAAGATGGCCGCACCCATAGCCACAAGATGGCGGCACCCAGTCTGCCTCAACCCCACCATTGAAGTGGCCAGGCCTGTTAGCTAGGCAGGTGGCAGGGGAGGCAAGGGAGAGTGGAGGGGTGGAGCCAGTGTTTGGAGGGTTCTGGGGTTCCCTACCCACGCATAAGGCCTTGGGCCACAGGCCTCAGGTCTGGGCAGGGGCGGAGCTGGTGATCACAGAGGCCTTGGGGTACCTTGCCCAGGCTTGCAGCCTCAGCCAGAGGCTGCAGTGGGGCAGGGGCAGAGCTGGTGATTGCAGGAGCTTGAGCTCCATGGAGCCAGTGATCAGAGAAGCCTGGGCAGGAGTCTGGGCATTAGTGGAGCCAGTGATCAGAGGGAGCAGGATCGGAGCCTGTGATCGCAGAGGCCTGGGCTCTGCGAAACCAGCGATCAGAAGAGCTTGGGGGTCTTCTGCCCAGGCCTGCAGCCTTGGTCAAAGACTGTAGGTCTGAGCAGGGGCAAAGCCGGTGATCACAGGGGCCTGGGCTCCACAGATCTGATGATCAGAGGGACAGGGGTGGAGGCAGTGATCACAGGGGCATGGGGTGGAGCTGGCAAAGCATGGGTCTGGGGGTCCCCTGCCCAGGCCTGTAGCCTCGGTCAGAGGCTGCAAGCCTGGGCAGGGCCAGAGCTGGCGATCACAGGGGTATGGGGGACCCTGCTCAGGCCTGCAGTCTCAGCCAGATGCTGCAGGCCTGTGCAGGTTTGCAGTCGGTCATTGCAGGGGCCTGGGTTCCATGGAGCCAGCAATCAGAGGGGCATGGGGGTCCCCTTCCCAGAGCCAGTGATCGGGGTGCCTGGGGGTCCCCTGTACAGGCCCAGAGCCTCGGCCAAAGGCTGCAGGCCTGGGCAGGGGGGGAGCTGGCATTGGAGGTGCAGGTGTGGAGCTGGTGATTGGTGTGAACTATGGAGGAAACACCTTTTCTGACTGCTCATTGGTTAAGCTCCCTGTATGTCATTGGTAATATTCTTAGTAATTTGGGTAATAAGAATCCAAAAAGGTGATCTAGGGTTTTTCCACCACACTCCTAAAGAAAAAAAATGAAGGTCTGCTGCTGGAGGGCTAAGAAATATCATATCCTGCCCTAGCTGGTTTGGCTGAGTGGATAATGCCTTGGCCTGGTTTGAGTTCAATTCTGACCAAGGGCATGTACCTAAGTTGCAGGCTCCTCCCTGGCCAGGGCCCAGGTCAGGGATCATGCAGGAGACAACCAATCAAAGTGTTCCTCTCACTTTGATGTTTCTCTCTGTTTTTCCCTTCTCTTCCACATTCTCTAAAAATCAATGGAAACATATCCTCAGGTGAGGATAAAAAAAGAAAGAAAGAAAGAAAGGTCATATCCTATGAAAGACACATCTTGAAAATGCCTAAAGAAAGTTTTCATTTTTTCATGGTGAAGGGACTGGAGTCCGTGTTGATGAAACACCTTGGTGGCTGTGGTGACTGGCAGTGGCTGCAGCAGTGGGGTGATGGGGCTGGTTCCTTCCCCTGATCAGCCTGGTCACCTTCCACAAAGGGAGGCCAGACTGCGGCTTAGGCCCGCTCCCCATGGGGATCAGGGAGCAGGCCTAAGCCATCAGTAGGACACCCCCTGTGGTCTCCCAATATGTGAGAGGGGGCAGACTGGGCTGAGGACCCCCCCCCCCCCAGTGCACCAGGCCCCTAGTATATAATAAAAGCCTAATATGCTAAGTGTCTGGCTATTCATTCAACTGTTTGACCAGTTTCTATGATGCACACTTACCACCAGGGGGCAGATGCTCTGACCAGTAGGTTAGCTTGCTGTTGGGGTCTGGCCAATCAGGACTGGGCAAGATGGATTGAATACACCCTGGAAAGATCCCACGGCCCCTCCCTGGCCCTGATTGTGCACTGGTGGGGTCCCTTGGCCTGGTCTGTGCTCTCTCACAATCCGGGACCCCTCAGGGGATGTTGGAGAGCTGGTTTTGGCCTGATACCCACAGGCCAGGCCAAGGGACCCCAACAGTGTATGAATCCGTGCACTAGGTCTCTAGTATTATCTATATATGTCTATAAAATCAATCAATTAATCAATCAATCTATACTTTATAATAAACAACTTTGGAAGGTCCAACCTCCAGGTCTATTTTGTTTTGCTTGTATATTTTACATCCCATTGCTGTCCTTCATATCATAGCAATTTGCTTTGAGTATAAATTCACAGCTTGAACTTTTCTTTTAGCTAATTGGTACATGTTTTTGCCACTGAGTTATTCTCATCCAACTGGGTAATGAAAGTGGAAATTGCCTCCTCTCAGAATTTCATATAAAGGAAGACAAAGTCATAAATGTGACTGTACTTTGCTTAAAAGCATCATGGAAATAGAATCGCTCTTGACCTTAGATTGCAAAGAACTTGTAGTATGGCAGCATGAGAAGGTCAGCAAATTCTTTCCTAAAAAGCAATTATAATAAACATATTCTGAAATCTACCAAAAGCATGCAACCAAGTGAGAAGTGCTAATTCATGAGAAATAACTGAACTTCAGGTAAGATCAGGGCGGAGCAGTGGCATTCCTGCCCAGGGCTATTTCCAGTTTGGATGTTGGAGTTATTCTACAATGGTGGAGAAGCCCAGGAAAACCAGAAGCTGTATTTGGGAGGAGTCTCCCTGGTATGAAGTCTGGGTGAAAAACCTATGTTCAGCAGCATTGTCAGTAAAAGTAGTGACCTTGATGACAAGCCACCAGGGAAGGCCAACAGCCCTGCTAATCTGAGGCTGTCATTCTGACTGCAGTAAGCAACAGGCAGTGACCTAGACAGAAATTTAACAAGGACACCCAGGAAATGAGGTACTCATAGGAGGGCGTGATAAACTCTTTATGTCAGCTTTGACTAACTGGAAGTCTGCGTAAATGTGCATGGAAGACTGAACAGAATGCAGCCTTTTCCCCATACCATACATGCATGATCTGGGAAGTTGTGTTCATGCACAAGAGAGACTGATGGAAAGTAAAACTGGAGCATACCAAAAAACTGCTGAACTTTTAACGTACTTCCCAACCTGCACTCACACCCTTGGGCAGAGGGTGAAGCCTTGCTTGGATTAAGACCAATAACTGGCTGACATAATCTATGCAGATACAGAGCTCTCTACATTCTGATGGTAGAATAAGTTACTACTTATTCTACCACTTTTAGGAAGCCAATCTTAAAATTAAAGCAAGAACTTAAAAAATCTCTGAGTATAGACATTGGTAGTGATACACAAGTGAGACATATTCCACAGATTTAGTCCAGGCAAGTAATTAAACAAACAAACAAGCAAACAAAATAGTAGCAATGACAATGATCAGGAGGGAAGTATTAGATTTTGGAGTGTCTACAATATATTATCTAAAATGTTTAATACCAATCAAAAGTTGTGAGAAAATATAACCAAGAATCAGGAAAACAGAAGCAATTGAGACTTTGAGTTAGCCCAGATGTTGAATTTAGAAGACAAAGATTTCAAAGGAGTTATTATAATTACTAGGGGCCCAGTGCATGAATTTGTGCACTTTGAAAGGAACTGTGGGCCGTGAGGTTGAGGTGGGCACAGGGGTGGATCTAGGCCCATCCTCTGCACTCCCACCTGCCCCCTCCTGCCATGGGCTCCTGGCCTCCTGTCTGCAGGAAGCCTCACTCCCACCGCCACCACTCCCACATGCTGAAGGCGCCAGCCCCACTTACATCCGCTGACAGCGTGGGGAGGTTGGGGCTGGTGCCATCAGCAGGTCCGAGCAGCACTGCTGCCCCAATAGCTTCTCAAGAGCAGGGGAGGCAGAGAAGCTCTTAGGAGCGATTGGGGCAGGGCAGCCACCGCTCGCACCCACTGACAGTGCCAAGCAATTGGGGCCGTGCTGGGTGCCAGCAGCAGGTGCAAGTGGTGGTTCCAGCGCTGGCTACTAGTGTGAGTAGGGCCAGCATCAGCAGTGAGTGCAAGTGGGGCTGTCACTGGCAGCGGGTGTGAGGGGCAACTCCAGCACCAGCAGTGGGTGTGAGCAGGGCCAGTGCTCGCAGCAGGTGTGAGTGCTGGGTGGAAGCATGGCGCACAGGAACAAAGAATTTTCAGTAACTACCAGAGGCTCTCCATGATGACAGCTACCAGTGCTCTGCCTTGGTCTGGTGCCCCCACTCATACACTCCACCAACCCACCATGGCCGATGCCCACTAAGTGCCATGCTCTGCTGCCTCTGCCGACACTCACAATGTTCCATGCGCACCCCCCTGGTGATCAGCATATGTCATAGTGACCAGTTGTTCAACCATTTGGTCTATTTGCATATTAGGCTTTTATTATATAGTCTTTTAAAAAAACTAGAGGAAAAGAAGTTAAAAGAAAAGTCAGTACGATGATACTTGTTTAATAAATAGAGACCATGATAAAAAAGATTAAAAATGACAAAAAATGAAGTTCTGGATTTGAAGAGGACAATAACTAATATGAAAGTTTTACTTGAGGGACACAACAGCAGATTTGAGATGGCAGAAAGAAGAATCAACTATCTTGAGGCTAAATCAGTAGAAATAATCCAACTGCAAAATAGAAAGGAAAACATTCAAGAAAAATTAACAGAGTGTAAGGGAGCTATAGGATAGTATTAAGTATACCAACATTTGTGCAATGAAAATGCAGAAAAGAAAAGGAATAAAAAAGAGCAGAAAAATATTAGATGAAACAATGACCAAAAACTCCAAAAATTTGTTGAAAATGTTAACATAGAGTTCTGAGCAGCTAGATGTCCTTAACAAGGAAAAAGACAAAGAAATACGTGCTTCAAAATAAAACTTTTGAAAGACAAAGAGAGAATCTTGAACATAGAAAGAGAAAAAGAAAAAGATGTAGAAAATCTGAAAAAACCCCCACACAAAACAACAACAACAACAACAACAACAACAACAACAACAAACAAATCCTACAACTAACACCATGTTTAATAGTGAAAGACTAAATTTTTTCCTCTTAAGATCAGGAACAACGATGTTTACTCTTTCCACTTTTATTCATCCAACATTTAAAGAGGCTTTAGTCAGTGTAATAAGTTAGGGGTTAGCTAATTATATCCTATGAACCCAATCGGGTTAGTCACTGTGTTTGTAAATTTTTTATGTGTGTCTTGTGTTATCTAGAACTGGTGTCTTATTATAACAGATTTGAGTATGTATAATTGAGAATGCATGAGCGGCTAAACTCAGCTGTTTACTACCTGACCTTTCTAGAAAAAGTTGGCTGACTCAGAAGGCTAAAAAAAACAAAAAGGAAAACACAGGGAGAGGCGGCCAAAGGCACACAGATTGGAAAGGAGAAATTAAATTGTCTTTATTGTCAGATGACATAATGCTGTATAAAGAAGATCCCCAAATAACTACTAGAACTAATTAACATGTTTAGCAAGTTCTCAGGATGCAAGCTCAATATTAAAAAATCAAGTGTATTGCACTTACAGCAATGAACAAAGATTCTTGTGAACATCAGTGTGCCATGCTTTGGGGTCAGCCCCATCCTTTGATGGGGCTCTTACAATAGTTATACAATTCCCTAATTCCTAAATGAAATCCTTTCAGAAAGAATTTATAGAGTAGCTCCTGTTCTTCTAACCAAACCCTGATGGATACAGTAAGAGAAATTTACATAGATTTAGAATACTAAGTATAATGGAGTTATAGGGTTTCATAATAATCTGATTCATGTTTTGGTAATTTATTTTTATATCTAATCAAGATTTCTTGATTCTGAGGTCTTAATAGTATGTAAACTCTGTTTCTGTCTGTCTTTGGACACAGATTCGGACTCCTTGATTTGGCATCTCAGGTGTTCTCTATCTTAGCTTGATACCCTGAATTTCAAACTCATTTAAACCAATCAACATTGTATTTGATTTTCATTTCTTATCTGAATATCACAGTTTATTTTTTTCTGCCCTAGTTTCCCAATGAATTCTGCCTACCACTGTTCATGACAAAACGCTAATATTCACAGTAGTTATGAAATTATAATATTATGCAATTTTTTAGTTTTTTAAACTTAGTTTCTTTGGACCTAGTTAAAAAATGTTTTCTGGAAACTACATTTTTTTTCTAAGAACAATAATTTTTGTGACAATATACTATTTTATCTCAGATAATACTAAATGTAAGATTATGTCTGCCAGTAATCAATATGAATGCAATAAAAATGATGGTTCTAAAATACGATTACTTTTCAAGCCACCGTGATGATTCTAATATCATGATGAATCATGATAGTTCTTGAACTTACCTGATACTTTTTCAGAAAAAAAAAAATGAATGTTTAACCAGAATTGGTGAAGAATGATAGTGTTTTGCCTTATAGAGCAATCATATGATGCCTAGCTTTTATTCCATTTCAGGAACAAACTATAAATCCTTATAAAAAACAAAGTATTCATATGGTACAGACCAGGTATACCATTACCATTGCCTTTATCTACAGACTAGAGGGCCAGTGCACGGGACTCATGCACTGGTGGGTGGCATGGCCTGCAGGGATTGGCCCGCTGTGGGAGCACTGCTCATCCCAGTTAACTTAGCTGCTCTCTGAGCAAGCACTCATCCTGGTCAGCTGAGTGGCACTGACCATGAGGGGGAAGCTCATGCATTGACCATTTGCTCCCTGACGGTCAGTGTGCATCATAGCAACTGGTTGACTGGTCCTTCTGGTCACTCCGCCTTTTGGTCTCTGGGATTTATAAGACTAGGGGCCTGGTGCACGAAATTCATGCACTGTGGTGGGGGGGGGGTTGTTCCTCAGCCCAGCCTTCCCCCTCTCACATATTGGGAGCCCTCAGGGGATGTCCTACTGACAGTTTAGGCCCGCTCCCTGCTCCCCATGGGGAGCGGGCCTAAGCTGCAGTCTGGCCTCCTTTTGTGGGAGGCGACCAGGCTAATCAGGGGAAGCCACCAACCCTATCACTCCACTGCTGCAGCCACTGCCAGTCACCACAGCCACCAAGGTGTTTTCATCAACACGGACTCCAGTCCCTTCACCAGGAAAAAATGACAACTTTCTTTAGGCATTTTCAAGATGTGTCTTTCATAGGATATGACCTTTCTTTCTTTCTTTTTTTATCCTCACCTGAGGATATGTTTCCATTGATTTTTTAGTGAATGTGGAAGAGAAGGGAAAGACAGAGAGAAACATCAAAGTGAGAAGAACACTTCGATTGGTTGCCTCTTGCATGAGCCCTGACCTGGGCCCTGGCCAGGGAGAAGCCTGCAACCTAGGTACATGCCCTTGGTCAGAATTGAACCCAGACCCTGCAGTCAGCAGGCTGAGGCATTATGCACTGAGCCAAACCGGCTAGGGCAGGATATGACATTTCTTAGCCCTTCAGCAGTGGACCTTCATTTTTTTTTCTCCAGGAATGTGGTGGAAAAACCCTAGATGCCTTTTTGGATTCTTATTACGCAAGTTACTAAGAACTTGGCATACAGGAAGCTTAGCCAATGAGCGGTAAGAAAAGGTTTTTCCTCTGTAGTTCCCTCCCATCACCGGCTCCACCTCTGCCCCTACAATCCTAGCTCAACCCCTACCCAGGCCTGTAGCCTCTGGCCTAGGATGCAGGCCTGGGCAGAAGACCCCCCCAACCCCCACGATTGCTGGCTCTGCTCCTTCCCAGGTTCCTGCGATTGATGGCTCTGCCCCTTAGCTGCCCCCCCCACCCGCCTCCCCCACCACCTGCCTGGCTAACAGGCCTGGCTACTTCAGTTGCAGGGCTGAGGCAGAGTGGGTGCTGCCATCTTAGTTGAGTTAATTTGCATATTTGCTCCTGATTGGTTGGTGGGTGTGGCTTGTGGGTGTAAGGGAGTGAGGGTCAATTTATATATTACTATTTTATTAGATTAGATAGTACTCAATGCAGTAGTATAGTAGTCAAATCAGATTTGGTATGTTCTGAATCTATATTTGTTATTATTTGTCATAAGCAAGCACACTGACAATCTGCACAATTAATTAGCAGGTCATTAGCAAATAGGTAGGTAAACATGCTTTAGCTCAGGTGTATCAGTACATGGGCATAAGAATGCATTGCTACATTTGGTTCTATATTACAAAGGTGAAAACTTATCTATGACCAACCAAAAATTAATAATTTTAAAAACAAACAGAATAAATAAAAACAAAATAAATCAAAATCTTAATGCCCAAGATTTGTAAGATGTGTTAACAAAGTGCTATAGAGTAAATATTGTGTACTCCCATTTCACATGTTAAATCCTAATAGCCAGCATGTTGATATTTAGAGGTGGGGGTTTTTGGAAATTAAATTTTGAAGGTGAAGTCCTCATGAATAAGACTAGTGCCTTTATTAAAAAAATGATCCCATACTTTGGAAAAAGCACCTCTGTAACTTTCCAGTGAGGTGTCATAAATTACCAGAATCTGAGAGCCACCCCAGGATATTATTTTATTTATTTATTTATTTATTTATTTATTTATTTACTTATTTTTGGCTGGGTACAGTGAACTTTATTGATGGTGCATGACAAAGTAGGGCTCCCTCCACCCCTCCCCTTCTTCAGAGAGTCTGGGATGGAAATTATGGTCAGGAGATCCTCAGTCTGTTGGGGGATCGATCTGGGACACGAACTCCCCAGCAGCTGAAGAAGGCCTCTCTTCCTCTTGATGGGGCTGGTGGTCCAGTGGGCTCTTACTCCTTGGAGTCCATGTGGACCATAAGGTTCACCACCCTGATGCTTTAGCCAAATTCATTGTCATACCAGGAAACGAACTTGACAAAGTGGTCATTGAGGGCAATGCCAGCCCCAACACCAAAGGTGGAGTAGGGGGTGTCACTGTTAAAGTCACAGGAGATCACCTTGTCCTCAGTATAGCCCAGTATGCCCTTGAGGGGCCCTCTGATGCCTGCTTCACTGCCTTCTTGATGTCATGATATTTGGCAGCTTTCTACAGGTCAGATCTACAACTGACACATTGGGGGTGGGGACACAGAAGGCCATGCTAGTGAGCTTCCCATTCAGCTCAGGGATGACCTTGCCCACAGCTGTGGCAGCACCAGTAGAAGCAGGAATGATGTTCTGGGCAGCCTCTTGGCCATCACACTTCCCAGAAGGACCATCCATGGTCTTCTGGGTGGCAGTGATGGCATGAACTGTGGTCATGAGTCCCTCCATGATGCCAAAGTTGTCATGGATGACCTTGGCCAGGGGGGCCAAGCAGTGCAGGAGGCATTGCTGACAATCTTGAGGGAGTTGTCATACTTGTCATGGTTCACATCCATCACAAACATGGGGGCATCTGCAGAAGGGGCAGAGATGATGACCCTTTTGGCTCCACCCTTCAAGTGAGCCCCATCCTTTTCCATGGGAGTGAAGACACCAGTGGACTCCACAACATACTCAGTACCAGCATCACCCCATTTGATGATGGCGGGATCTCGCTCCTGGAAGATGGAGATGGACTTTCCATTGAGGACAAGCTTCCTGTTCTTAGCCTTCGACTGTGCCTTTGAACTTGTCATGAGTAGAATCATACTGGAACATGTAGACCATGTAGTTGAGATCAATGAAGGGGTCACTGATGGTGACAATATCCACTTTGCCAGAGTTAAAAGCAGCCCTGGTGACCAGGTAGCCAACTCCGACCTTCACCATCGTGTCTCAGGGTTGTGGCTGCTGGCACTGTGCAGGAGGGAAGACTGTCTGACAAAGAGGAGGAGCAGAGAGCCTTGTTTTATTTTTAAATATATTTTTATTGATTTCAGAGAGAAAGGGAGAGGGAGAGATAGAAACATCAATAATGAGAGAGAATAATTGATTAGCTGCTTCCTGCATGCCCCCACTGCAGACTCTGAGCCTGCAACCTGGGCATATGCCCTTGACTGGAATCAAACCCTGGACCCTTCAGTCTACAGGCTAATGCTCTATCCACTGAGCAAAACCAGCCAGGGCCCAGGTTATCATTTTAACTTTAAAACGACTTTTTCATGCTGATGGTTATTGTGCTCATAAAACGCAACCCCTCATTACAATAAATGGACTCTCACCTACCCATTGGCTTTTGTGAGGCACACACTGGGCTGCATGGAGGATCCAGAGGGATGTTAAGCTGCAAATTTGAAACCCAGAGAAAGTATATGCAACACTGTCACACTCCTGTGAAGTCGCAAGTGGCCAACTCCCAGTGGACGCACCTTACTGAGTGGCCTTGTAGCCCACTGACGGCAGTGGGAGGTGGCTTCTAATGGCAACTGGACCTGTGCACTTAGGCTTGGGAGCGAGGATTGCAATGCCCTGCACCCTGCCAAGGGCAGCAGCAGTCCAGCCCCTCAGCCCCACAGCCCCGAGGGGCAGCGTGTGCTGGGAGTCAGAGGCATGGTTCCCAGCCCCAGCTCTGCGAAGGTCTGGTTGTGTTACCTTAGCCAAGTTGTTTCCCTGTCCTGAAGCTCACTTTTCCTGACCATGAAATGGGAGGGAAGGATGATAGACCCGTGAGCGCTCAGGGCCCTTACAATGCTGGCTTGCTCCAGATCTAAAAGGAGGCAAAGGCAGGAAAAAGATTTGCCCAGGGAGGCGAGTGGCTGAGTTGGGCAGGAGCCTCTCGTGAGCGAAGCTGTACTTACAGCACTTTGCAAATGCCAGCTTAATGACCCAGTTTCACAAAGAGCAAACCAGTCACAGGTTAGTTAATTGCCACTGCCCTCGGCCAGAAAGAACCTGTCTCCTGTGGGAAGAGGTTAAGTTTTGAGGCAGACAAGTCCGGGTTCAGATCCCGGCTTACTTATTGAACAGTTGTGTGGCCCTGTGCAAATCACAAGATCTCAATTGTGAAATGGGAAAAATATCTATCTTATATAAGGGGACCAGTGGTCCCGCTTTTGGCTGGACAGTCCTGATTTTTAACAATTTGTCCTGCGTCCCGCGGTGTTTTAAAAAAACTCTGATTTTTGGAAAGAATGCATGACAAGCTAGGGAACGACAGGAGAACGGGAAGGGAAGATACGGTTTTCGGCGGCTGAGCGGTCAATGGTGTCCCGCTTTACCAATGTTAGAATCTGGTCACCTTAATCTTATAAGATTGTCATTTCTTTGCTTCTTTCATTTTTGCCCTTACCTAATAAGAAACAACAATGATAGCATTAGTCCGAGTTGATGTGCGAGCACTAGGGCCATGACAGTGGTTTAAACACTGAAATAATTCCAAAGCCCTGAGCCCTCCAACTGCCGTCCATCCCCTCCCTTCTTGCATAATCCAGCAAAGAAAGGGCTGTTGCCTGTCTCTCAGGGGGCCTGTGGGACTCTGCTTCAATCTGATTGGCCAGTGTCTGTGTGGTGCCAGGTGTTAATTTTTGTAATTAATAGACTTTATTTTTTAAAAAGCAGTTTTAGCTTTATAGAAAACTAGGGGCTCAGTGCACAAAAATTTGTGCACTCAAGGGGGTCCCTCAGCCCAGCTAGCCTGTGCCCTCTTGCAGTCTGGGACCCCTTGGGGTATGTCCACCTGCTGGCATGCCTGGCCAGCCTGGGTGAGGGGCTGATGGCTGTTTGCAGGCTGGCCAAGCCCCCCAGTGGAGACCTTCACCCCATGGGGGTGTGGCCAGCCTGGGTGAGTGTCTTAGGGCCATTTCCAGGCTGCCCACAGTCCCTTCAGGGTTCGGGTCCCTACTGGGATGCCTGGCCAGCCTGGGTGAGGGGCTGAGGGCTATTTGCAGGCTGGCCACAGCTTCCATTGACCCAATGTCCCAGCGAGGCTGGCTGGAAGCAGGTTTCTGGGGTTTATTTATCTTCTATAACTGAAACTTTGTTGCCTTGAGTGGAGACCACAGCCAGCCTAGGCAGGCAATGAAGCCTCCTGTTTGCTTTAGCTCCATGGCTTCTATAATTGAAACTTTGTTGCCTTGAGCAGAGGCCACAGCTGGCTTAGGCAGGCAGTTTCCTCCATCGCTGGCCTCCTGTTTGCTCTAGCTCTGTGGCTGCCAGCCACCATCTTGGCTGGGTTAATTTGCATACAGTCGCTCTGATTGGCTGGTGGGTGTGGCTTGGCTGGTGGGCGTGGCTTATCTGTAACATACTGAGGGTTAATTTGCATATTACTCTTTTATTAGATTAGATTTGAGCGGAAAACAGAGTTCTCATATGCCCACCCCTCCGCCCAACCCCACTTTCTCCTATTATTAGCATTTTGCAATAATGTGGTACACTTGTTACAACTGATGAACCAATATTGAAACATCAAAGAGTATTGCTACCTGAAGTCCCCTCATTTACATTAAGACCCGCTTTCTGTGTTGCAGAGATACTGTTTAAGTACAACACTTGGTGTTAAATAGCCAACGTTCCTTGAGCTTCTATGTGCCAGACACACACTGTTCTTGGTGCTTTCCACACATCCTCATTGAGTCCCCACACGTTTCAGATTTTAGCCAAAAAGAGAATATGAAAATTTTGTTTGTTTGACAAGTCTGCTGCCTCAGCATGGAACATCTTAGCTGAGTATTAGGATCATCTGGGGAGCCCCCTAAAATATGCCAATGCCCAGACCCCAACCCAGACTGTGAGAACAGAACCCTTTTAAGGAGGGCACGGAGCCCAACTATGACTCTTAAAGCCTCCAGGTGACCCTAACCTGCTGCCAGGGGCGAGGGCCACTGCTCCCAGCCCTGTCCTTCAGATAAAGGTCTAGGGTCCAGCACTGGGCCTTGGTAGAAATGCGGACAATCAGACCCCACCCCCTACTCCTGATTCAGTGAACCAGCCCTGCGTTCTAACAAGGCCCAGGTAACTTGTGTGCACCTGAATGCTGGACACCCAAGGAGCAGAGTTCTTGGTCATCTGGGGGTTAGGGGTTCCATGAAATATGGTGATGAGTGATGTCATGTGAACTCTTTCTACCATAGCCGACCCAGATGATAGGAAGTGGACCCTACTCCAGGCCCATTTTTTTGTTATCAAAAATATTCCCAGGATCTACATGGAAAAAAAGGTATATGTCTTGTGATATATGCATGTCATTCCATGCATAAGTACATAGGAGGGAGAAGACTTTCTTTTTCTTTTCTTCTATTTCTGAATTTAAAAAAAATATGAGAATAAAATAAAAATTAACAAGACCTTACAGAGTCCCTTCTACTAAGTGAGAACACTGCAGGAGTGAGCTCACACCAGACACTACAATTGTGTGGATCTTGGGCTTCTCAGCCTCCAGAAGTGTGAGGAATAAATGCCTGTTGTTTATAAGCTGCCCAGACTGTGGTATTACAGCAGTCCCAATGCAATATGACACAAGTATATAGGGTATTTGAAGATGGTCGCTTGGATAATTTGGTATAAATACTTAGATGTGGAAGATATAGTACAATTTTATTTTATACTAGCGGTACCTGGCCATGCGTTGCTGTGGCTCAGTCTGGTTAAATGAAAAGAAAGAAAAGGTTTCTAATATGTTTAATTGTACAATGTTTGTGCGTATATAATGCGCCCTCCGGGCAGCTGCCCCTGGCATGCTGCCGCCCCCATCCTGCTGGGCTGGTCTGGTCTTGCACACGTGCGCCTCGGCAGCCCGGGCCCCCCAGTGCCGGCCTGCACCCCAGCTCCTCACTGGCGGCCCTCGCCCCATACCCTGTGCCCCGCACCCGAAGTGGCCCAGCTGCTCTCGACTCCCGCCAGCAGGGGTCCTCACTGAGCCACCCAAAAGGCAGAGGAAAAAGGGGCCGAGGAAACTCCCCCGCTCTTGCCCGCCACACTCCCAGTGAGCCCTCGGCTGCCGGCATGGGGGGGACTTCGGCATCCACCCGGGCCCCAAGCCCAAGCCTACCCCGAGGCCCAGCCCTGCGCTGGTTGATATTTCCCAAAATGCTAATTGGCACGCCAATTGAATTCCATCCCTGGCAGATCAAGTGAATTCCAAAATTCTGTTGGATAATTAATGGCTTCACGTGCTTCCACAACAGTGTCAATGGACTTGTATGTGACTGCCTGGCTTTGAATGTTAGACTGAATAATATTGTTAAATTCGTAGCATGTGTTGCTTTTACATCCAACAGATGGCGCTGTTTTTCAAAAAAGCATGTTTTCACCTGTTTTTTCAAAACAACATGTTTTTACCTGTCACAGGTGTGACATCTATATAATGGAGGTATATAAATATATGCACATATTTGAATGCAACATGTCAAAATTTCAAAGCAACTGGTAAAGAACTTTCGGAGATTTGAGATTTTGAACAAATGAGCATTTACATTTTTATTTATATAGATAATACCATTTGTGATAGAGAGAATTGGTATGTTCTGAATCCTAAAGTGGTCTCTTAAGCTTCCGGCCCCGGGTGCACACACACCTATTCTCAGTTAATCAATCCAACAGTCATTTAGGTGCTTCTGGGAAGGGATTTTGCAGGTGCAATTAAGGTCCCGAATCAGTTGACCCTGGGATAGGGGGAGAATCCAGGTGGGTCAAGTTTAATCAAATGAGCACTTTAAAAGCAGAGATTTTTCTCTGGGCAGTCACAGAAGATGAAGTGAAAGATACAAAGCATGAGAAAGATTCGAGCTGCTGTGTTTGACTTGGGGATGAAGAAGGCTGTATGGCCAGGAATGTGGGCAGCCTCTGGTACCCAAGCGGGGTCCCCACTGAGGGCAAGCAAGGAAACAGGACCCCAGGCCGACCACAGCAAGTGACTCCAAGACTGAGTGTGGACTTGGGCTTTTTTCCAGATCCCCACACAACTCAGCTCAGCTGATGCCTTGTTTCAGCCTTTTGTGATATTCTGGGCAGAGAACCTAGCTGTGCTATCCTGGACTCCTGACCTACAGCACTGTAAGTTAATACGTGGGAGCTGCTTTAAACAGCATTACCTCTAAGTCTGTGGTAATTTGTTACACAGCAATGAAAACTAACATATGACTTAATTGGAAATAACAACCACCATTTCACTTCCCCTTTTCAGGGCCAGGTGTGAAATAATTTCATGCTATTTTTGAGCCTTTAATAAAACTTTAAATGACAATATTCTATACTGTAGTCCACTAATTAAGGGCAAATGGGGAAGTAAAAAAGAAACACATTTTATATCCTAACATTTTCTTTCTTTTTTAAAAAAAATATATTTTATTGATTTTTTACAGAGAAGAAGGGAGAGGGATAGAGAGTTAGAAACATCGATCAGCTGCCTCCTGCACACCTCCTACTGGGGATGTGCCCGCAACCAAGGTACATTTTCTTGACTGGAATCAAACCTGGGACCTTTCAATCCACAGGCTAACGCTCTATCCACTGAGCCAAACCAGTCAGTGCCCAACATTGTCTTGAGGGCAGTACATTGACATTTAGTTCCCATGGGAAATCTATTTTAATTAAATAATCCTAAAATATATGTTACATAATATACATTATAACATAATAATATGTATACCAACTTTGAAATATAAGTAGATATTAGTATAAGCTTACTGCATGGACTCAAAATATTTGAATATTTATTCAGAATAGAAAATACTCTCCCTATTTCCTCTACAAATGATTGTAAGAATTTTACTATTTTTATAGATAATGACCACATCAATCTCATTAACTATTGCCTCACTAGGGTGCATAGCATTGATTACTCAACCAGGGCCTATGACACTGACAGTCATTATTCATGATGACTGATATGAATCATAAACCTATGACAGATGGCTAGAAATATTCACAGATCCATAAAGCCTGCAGCTATTATCAAACACATTTTAAATTTGGAAGTGATTCATTAGAGTTAGTACTAACTACCAGTGACTCTCAGATGAAAGAACAGTGGCATGGAAAAGTATGGTTCTGTCTAGAATCTAAGGTAGTCCCAACCAAAACAACAGTTTGAGGCAACCTCCAATGCTTAGAACTCATTTCCAGAACATGAAGGTTTGGTTTCCTAAGTTGGCATTTACAGCAAATTGCTTTGTGACCCTGAACAAGTTTTAAGTCTCTTTTCTTCTAAAATAGTAACAAAAAAATTAGAATATCTGAAACTTCTACTGAGGTGTTATGGGAATTAATTTTTTTTTAAACAGCGTTGGAAGATACTAAAATACTGAGAGTGACCTGAGAGGAATTTCATAGCCTATTTAAAAATTAAAAGAAATCTTTTCTTATAAAAATTTAAACATAATATTTTCAAGTAGAGGAATAATATAATAAACTTCAAGCACCTTTAAGACAACTTCAATAATTATTAGCTCCTTTCATGTCTTTTTGGCTTATGTCACTATCCATATTATTTTGAAAAAAAATATATCATTTTATTTTATCTTAGAGTCCAAATATTCAAATAAAATACAGTGAATTCAAATGTATTTCCAAATGGGGTTCAAATTGAAAAAGTCATTGTATTTATTAATCATTAATCATTTGAATAAATAAAAATAATTTGAAAAAATCACAAATTTGTAAAGAAAAGAACACTGCAGAACCAAGAATTCCCTTTGAAATGTAGGAAACAATCCTGTAGGTACTGAAGTTTTATTTATCCTATTATAATATAGAACTAGAGGCCCACTACACAAAAATTTGTGTACTTGGGCGGGGGGGTTCTTCAGCCTAGCCTGTGCCTCTTGCAGTCCGTGACTCCTCAGGGGATGTCCATCTGCTGGCTTAGGCCCGCATCCAGGGGGATTGGGCCTAAGCTTGCAGTCAGACATCCCTCTGGCAGCCCGGGAGCCCTCGGGGAATGTCCATTTGCCAGTGGGGAGTAGGCCTAAGCTACAGTTGGACATCCTTAATGCTGCTGAGGAGGTGGGAGAGGCTCCCACCACCACCACTGTACTGGCAGCCATCAGCCTGGCTTGTGGCTGAGCAGAGCTCCCCCTGTGGGAGTGCACTGACCACCAGGGGCAGCTCCTGCATTGACCACCTGCCCCCTGGTGGTCAGTGTGTGTCATAGTGACCAGTCATTCCCAGTGGTTCTGCTGTTAGGATCAATTTGCATATTACCCTTTTATTATATAGGGTAGCGGCCTGGTGCATGGGTGGGGCTGGCTGGTTTGCTCTGATGGGTGTCCCGGGTCAGGGTGGGAGTCCCGCTGGGGTGCCTGGCCAGTCTGGGTGAAGGGCTTGTGGGTGTTTGCAAGCTGGCCACAGCCCCTTCAGAATTGGGGGTCTTGCTAGGGTTTATGGCCAGCCTGGGTGAGAGGCTGATGGCTATTTGCAGGCTGGCCAAGCCCCCCAGCAAGACTGGCTGGAAGCAGGTATCTGGATTTATTTATCTTCTATAATTGAAACTTTGTTGCCTTGAGTAGAGGTCACAGTCATCCTAGGCAGGTGAGAAGTTTAGCTTCCTCCATAGCTGGGGCAAGCAAGCCTCCTGTTTGCTCTAGCTCGGAGGCTACCAGCCACCATCTTGGCTGGGTTAATTTGCATATAGTCACTCTGATTGGTTGGTGGGCGTGGCTTGGATGATGGACATGGCTTAGGTATAGCGGAGTGACACCTAATTTGCATATTACTCTTTTATTAGATTAGATAGAGGCCTGGTGCCTGGGTGGGGGCCGGCTCGTTTGTCCTGAAGGGTGTCTCGGATCAGGGTGGGGTCCCACTGGAGTGCCTGGCCAGCCTGGGTGAGGGGCTGATGACTGCAGGCTGGCCAAGCCCCCAGCAGGGATGCTCATTTCAAGAGGGTGTGGCCATCCTGGGTGAGGGGCTGATGGCTGTTTTCAGGCTTATCAAGGCCCCCAGCCACCCAAGCTCCCAGTGTGGCTGGCTGAAAGTAGGTGTCTGGGATTTATTTATCTTCTGTAATTAAAACTTTGTCATCGATTGCCAGGGCAGGTGGGAAGCTTGGCTTTCTCCATCTCCAGGGCAACCAAACCTCTTGCTTGCTCCAGCTCCATGGCTGCCAGCAGCAATCTTGGTTGGGTTAATTTTCATATAGTTGCTCTGATTGGCTGGTAGGCATGGCTTGGGGCATAGTGGAGGTGCAGTCAATTTGCATGTTTCTCTTTTATTAGATAAGAAGATTACATAAGGGGTACCACTAAAGGAACAGCAAACTTTTTCAAGGCAAGAAGTAATATCTATTCCAGTTATTGCAGGAAAAATGTACTGCTTTTAATAATTTTTAACTGAAATTTTAACCACTAAAATTTTAACATCTACTTCTTGGATCATACATATACTTGCTTGCTTATGAGTGTTCATTCCTTCCCTAATTTTAGGAACTCTAAAGTATAACACCTTTAGAGTCATCTTAAGTCTTAAATTGAACACATTCCCTGTATTAGACAGTAGGAGCTGCCTACTTGCCTATGTTGGATTGAAAATATTTTAATATCGCATTTTAGGGTGACCTTTCTATTAGTAATAGAGCACACTAAACAGTGGCTTTAATTTGAAAAAGTAGTTACCGAAGATTTATGTGCTTAAATATGCTCTTTCTATATTGAAATGAGTTTAAAACTTCATTGTACATGTAAGGATTTCCAAAATATTAACATCAAAGTGATAGGAAATAAAATTTATATGGAAAGAAGATTAATGTAGAGGAAACTTCTGTCTCACGAAATAAATAACAAAATAGCATTTAACATGGAAGACAGATTGCAATCAAAATTGGACTAGTAAATTACATAAAATGGGAATTAAATCTGCACAAGTGCAGGCATAAAACTTTTTTTATTCCTCTCTAACAATTCCGCTTACTACCTTGGAGGGAGTTAAACAGCTGACCTGCAATTCATATTGCGTGGGTGAAGAGGGAGAGCTTTGGGGGAAGAGAGAAGAATCAGCTGACCTGATCTAACCTCAATTACCTATAGTAAGTAGCGTGGTGAAGGCATGGCTTCCTGGAGAATATCAGTTAGGCTTTTCAACACTCGGGATTGTGAAATGGACATGTTTTATAAATGAAAAACTTCTGTGTGGGGAACTGCCTGAATCTGGTCTATTTGGGGCCAGTGGTGCATGTTCCAGATAGGGAGGAAAGGCCTGCAGAGTTGCCTTTGATTCAAACTTGTTTGCTTTACCTGAACCTCCTGATTTCAGGCCTACCTAAAATTATTTATTGAAGCATGCTACTGAGGTATGATCTCCGATTAATATGAGTCTGATTGGACAATCCAATGGTATATGTGAATTCATTTCTCTCAGGGGTAGGGCAAGATGTGTGGAAGAATTAAACTTACCATTTCAGTCATTTAGTGGCTTAAAATGAATTCCCTTTCAGGTTAATCAATTTCCTTTTTTCTCTAAAATAATGTGCTTTATTATTTTTTATGAAATTCTTCAGTACAATTATTTTTCAGCTAGATTTTTCTTCTTTATTAAATTAATTGGGTGTCATTGGTTAATTAAACTAGAAGTGTCAAGTGTACAATTCTGTATACTGCATTGTGTAAAATCTCCCTCCCATCACCATATATTTGACCTCTTTTAAACTTTTTTACCTCCCTTCTCTCCATCTCCTTCCTTCTGGAAACTACCATACTGTTGTCTATTTCTATGAGTTTTTGTGTGTTTGCCTTGCTTGTTCATTTGCTACTTTCAGTTTTATAGCCCACATATGAGTGAAATCATATAGCTCTTGACTTTTTCTGACATTTTTTCTTAGTTAGAATGATATGATAAAAATTAATCCATACTGTCACCAAGAAATGCTAATTTACCTCCAACCACAGCAGGTGGGTTCATAACAGGAAAGTAGAAATGATTTCCAGGCCATTGTAGTGTATAGCATGCATAGGTGACATGCTGCTTCTTATGCAAAGAATTCAATCTTAAAAATAAGAGAAGCAATGCATGACTCCACCAAGTAGTGGGCTTGAGATCATGGTCAAACTCCTGCCATGTGCTGAGCAAGGAAGGGACAGAATCATCCCTGTCCTTTTCATATATGAAAGTTAGAAATGTATACAGGGAGAGCAACACATAACATGTGCATTTCATGTTTCCATCCTCCTCTGAATGCCAATCAGGTAGTTAACCTTTCCCCATTTTTCCTCTAAAGGTTTGAGACTCAATCCTGTATGCCCAATATTACCTGTACAACAGCCCAGTTGAAAAGATATTTGGTAGAGCAGAGCCAGATGCAAACATTTCTTTTTAAAAATGATACAGATTCTTACAAAATCTACTCTAATAAAAGTGTAATATTGAAATTGACCATTTCTCTGGGATGCATGAGCCACGCCCACCAGCCAATCAGTGCAGCTGTATGCAAATTAACCCAGCCAAGATGGAGGCCAACCACCATGGAACTAGATCAAACAGGAGGCTTCCATTGCACCAGGAGTAAACTGTCTGCCTAGGCTGGCTGGGCCTCTCTCTGCTCAAGGCAACATAGTTGCAATTATAGAATCCACAGAGCTGAAGCAAACAGGAGGCTTCCATTGCATCAGTGATGGAGGAAACTGTCTGCCTAGGCTGGCTGGGCCTCTACTAAGGCAACATTGTTTCAATTATAGAAGCCACGGAGCTGAAGCAAACAGGAGGCTTCATTACCTGCCTAGGCCTGGGCTTAAAGCAACAGTGTTTCAATTATAGAAGATAAATAAACCCCAGAAACCTGATTCCAGCCAGCCTTGCTAGGACATTGGGTTAATAGGAGCTTTGGGTGGCCTGAAAGCCTGAAAACGGCTCTCAGCCCATCACCCAGGCTGCCCAGGTACCCCAGTAGGGACCCAAACCCTGAAGGGACTGTAGGCACCCTGAAAACAGCCCTCAGCTCCTCACCCAGGCTGGCCAGATACCCCAGTAGGGACCCAAAACTCTCTGATTACCTGAAATTTAGATAATTACAAGGGCTGCACTGCCCCTTGTACAGTTCTTTTTTTTTAAGATTTTTTTTTTTTTTTTTTTTTTTTTACAGAGGGAGAGAGAGAAACATCAACATGAGATTGATCCATTGGCTGCCTCCTGCATGGCTTCTACTGGGAATGGAGCCTGTGACCTGCACACATGCCCTGACTGGGAATAGAACCCGCAACCTTTCAATGCATAGGATGATGCCCAGTCACCTGATCCATATCAGACAGGGCTGTACAAATTCTTGTAATTGAATTTTACTCTTCTCCTGAACTCTCTAATAATATATGTATCCTATGGATTGTGCAGGTTATTATGAACTAGAGACCCAGTGCACAAAAATTTGTGCACTCGGGGTGGTCCCTTAGTCCGGCCTGTGCCGGATTGTGTAGCAGTCTGGGACCCCTCGGGGATGTCCACCTGCTGGCTTAGGCCTGCTCCCCAGGGGATCTGGCCTAAGCTGGCAGTCAGACATCTCTCTGGCAGCCCAGGAGCTCTCAGGTGATGTCCACTTGCCAGTGGGGAGCAGGTCTAAGCTGCAATCAGACATCCTTAGCTCTACTAAGGAGGTGGGAGTGGGTCCCACCACCACTGCTGTACTGACAGCCATCAGCCATCAGCCTGGCTATGGCTGAGCAAAGCTCCCCCTGTGGGAGCACACTCCTGCATTGAGTGTATGCCCCCTGGTGGTCAGTGTGTGTCATAGTTACCAATTATTCCCAGTTGTTCTGCTATTAGGATCAATTTACATATTACCCTCTTATTATATAGGATAGAGGCCTGGTGCATGGGTGGGGCCCGGCTGGTTTGCCCTGAAGAGTGTCCCAGATCAGGGTGGGGGTCCCGCTGGGGTGCCTGGCTAGCTTGGGTGAGGGGCTGAGGGCCATTTTCAGATTGGCCACATCCCTTTCAGGGAGGGAGGTCCTGCTAAGGTACCTGGCCAGCCTGGGTGAGGGACTGATGGCTGTTTTCAGGCTGGTCACAACCCCTTCAGGTTGGGGAGTCCTGCTGGGGTGTCTGGCCAGTCTGACTGAGTGGCTGATGGCTGTTTGCAGGCTGGCCACAGCCCCTTCAGGGTGGGTGTCCCTCCTGAGGTGCCTGACCATCCTGGGAGAGGGGCTGAGTAAAAATTGTTCCTCTTCTTCTAATAGTTTATTTATAACAGACACTTACGAGTATTATATACTAATATTTGTTTGGCTTTCTTCCTCTTTAATGTCAGTGAGAAAAACTGAAATTTATTTTTTATTGAATTTATTAGGTAACATTGGTTAATACAATTATATGGGTTTCAGGAATACAATTCTATAATACATCATTTGAATGTTATATTGTGCGTTCACCACCCAAAATCAAGTCTCCTTCCATCACCATGTAGCCCCCCTTTACCCTCTTTTACCTGCCCCCACCCCTTTTTCTCTGGTAATCATCATATTATTGTCTGTGTCAATGAGTTTTCCACCCTCATTTCCTTCACTTTTTTCACCCAGTCCCACAACCCCCCTTCCCTGACAGCTGCCAGTCTGTTCTCTGTATCTATGAGTCTGTTTCTACTTCGTTAGTTTATTTTGTTCATTAGATTCCACATATAAGTGAAATCATATGGTACTTGTCTTTCTCTGACTGACTTTTTTTTCACTTAGCATAATACTCTACAGGTCCATGCATGCTGTTTCAAAATGTCATATTTCTTTTATTTATTAATTTATTTTCGGCTGAGTACTATTTTATTGTATAAATGTACCACAGTTTTTTATCTACTTATCTACTGATGGGAACTTGGGCTGCTTCCAAATCTTGGTTATTGTATATAACGCTGCAGTGAACATTGGGGTGCATATATTCTTTCAAACTAGTGTTTCAGGTTTCCCAGAAGTGGAATCACAGGGTCATAAAACAGTTACATATTAAATTTTTGAGTGAGGGGGAAACTCCATATTGCTTCCCACAGTGGCTGCACCAATCTGTATTCCCACAAACAATGCTTTTATCTACATCCCCTCCAGCACTTCTTGTTTGTTGATTTATTGATGATAGCCATTCTGACAGGTCTAAGGTGATATATTATTGTGGTTTTAATTTACATTTCTCTGATGATTAGTGATTTTGAGCATTTTTCATATAAATATTGGTCATCTGTATCTCCTCTTTATAGAAGTGTCTATTTAGGTCCTTTCCCCATTTTTTAATCGGGTTTCTTGTCTTGGTGTTGAGTAGTATAAATTCTTAATATATTTTGAAAATTATCCCTTTACCATTTGTATCATTGGCAAATATGTTCTCCCATTCAGTGGGATGTCTTTTCATTTTGTTGATGGTTTCTTTTGTTATACAAAAGCTTTTTAGTTTGATGTAGTCCCATTTATTTATTTTTTCTTTTGTTTCCCTTGCTTGAGATGATATATCAGAAAAAAATATAGCTATGAGAAAAGCCCAAGATTTTACTGCCTAAGTTTTGTTCCAGGATTTTTGTGGTTTCCAGTATAATAGTTAAATCTTTAATTCATTTTGAGTTTATTCTTAGGGGGTCTGCATCAGCTGGTGGGGTCAAGCCAGAGTCTGGATTGTCTCAGGTATTTGAGACCAGGAGCAGCTGCTCATCCTGGTCAGCTGAGCAGTGCACCCACTGTGGAGTGCACTGACCACCAGGGGACAGCTCCTGCATTGAGCATCTTACCCCTGGTGGTCAGTGCATGTCATAACAACTGGTCGATCATTCTGGTTATTTCACCATTTGGTTGCTGGGCTTTTGTATATATAGCCTACAGGCCAGGTGCACAAAACTTTGTTCTCTGGGGAGCGGGCCTAAGCTGCAGTCTGGCCTCCATCTGTGGGAGGTGACGGGGCCGATCCAGGGAAGGCGCTACCTCCATCACCCCACTGCTTCTGCCACCTCTGGCCTCCCTCTGTGGGAGGCAACTGGGCCAATTGGGAAGGCACAGCCCCCATCACCCCACCACTGCTACTGCTGCCAGCTGCTGCAGCTGCCTGCCCTCGGCCCTCGCAGCCACTGTGGCTTTGTTCAGAAGGATGTTTGGCTGTCTGGTCTAGTTAGCATATTATGCTTTTATTATTATAGATGGTCCTTAGTCATGCTGTTGTAGTCCTCTCCAAATTCCTGATCATTTTTAAAACATTTTTTTTAAACTTTATATGTGATCAATTGCTTTCCTCCATTTCATTTAGCATTTATTTATTTATTTATTTATTTATTTATTTACTTACTTACTTACTTACTCACTAGAGGCCCAGTGCATGAAATTCGTGCATGGTGGTGGTGGTGGGGGGTCCCTCAACCTGGCCTGCACCCTCTACAATCCAGAACTATTGGCTTCTAACTGCTCACCTGCCTGATGCCCCTAACTGCTCCCCTGCCAGCTTGATGGCCCTAACTGCTCTCCCCTTCTAGCCTGATCCCCCTAACTGCCTGTCTGCTCTCCCTTCCTCTCCACACCCTTTGAACCCCTGGCACAGTTGTGCTGAGAGCTCTCCCCCACAGCCCCACCCCCTGTCCTGGACAGTTTGCATATTCCTCTATTATTAGTATAGATTTAATTAATTAATTAATTTATAGATTTCTCCTATTCTTTTACTTGGGGCATTTTTTTTGTCTCCCCATTTTTTCTACCTCTTTGGTTGTTTCTATGTATTAGGTATGACCATCAGTAGGGTAGCCTCATTTAGTAGGTTTCCTGTGATACCTAGTGGCATAGTCTCCTTGATCACCTTAGCTGGACATTTCAGTAATTTATCTTGTGTGGTTTATGTGGGCCCTCCTGTTGTAATAGAGTCTTGATTTCTATTGGCTTATTTGTGTGTGGGGTCAACCTTCAGGATAGCTGACTATAAGGATCAACCCTGACCACAGTGCATGAGCTGCTATGCAGGTGCTTACCACAAGAAATGGAATACACTTTAGCAGGGTCTGGTGCCTGCTAAGATATACCACTTGTGAAGCTAATTGGATTCTGCTCTTCTGTTCCTTGAAGCTGGCCAGTGGGTGTATTGATTCTGGGATCTCTTGGGTGGGGTGTTGGGGGAGGACTCTGGTGCAGGACAATGTCAGACACTGTCTGTGACTGGCCCTGGGTAACCTGTTTGGAGTTACAAAGTGACTCCCAGTTTGTGAGTACCTCTACTGGGCCTGGGAATGAATGGGAAGGATCAAGCTGTGAACCAAGGCTGGCTTTTACAGGCATTGCATCTTGGGATAGGTCAGATGAAATCCCAAGGTAGCCCAAGATCTGTCTCTGACTTCTGGCTACCTGTTGGGCTCAGTTACAGAAAGAACCCCTGGTGGTAGTCGAGTTGCATGAGATAGGCCCTCAGTGGGTCAGTCACCAGGTAGGGACAGGTTGTGTTGACTAGATTGATACAGGTTAAAACTCTGTGCCAGTGCTGCATCTAAGGCTACTCAGCAAATGCTGCAGGGTATACCAAGTCTAGCTGCCACTCACTGGGTGTGTGTGCATCTTTGTGGTCGAGTTGGGTCATCAGGATGAGGCTAGAAGAGTTTATCAGACCCAAACATACCAATGTTTGGCCATGTAAAGGCAGGCTTCTGCGCTGTCTTGCATACAAGAGAAAAATGGAGCCTGTCCTAAAGCCACACAACTCAGTCTGTCCAAGAGTCTGCCAGGAGTCTGATCTCAGCAGGGCTGGGCTGCTGGGAGTTGGCAGGATAGGGCTAGTGGATCTCCCATGACGGGGAGGTCTGGTCAGTCCTGGGGAATGGCAGGGGAAGTGGACCCCTCCCCAGAGCCACACAACCCAGTCTGTCCCAGATTTTGCCTAGACCTTGGCAGGATTCAGTCACCAGGAGTCAGGAGGATGAAGCAACCGAGAGCCCAGAGAGAGGCTGGAGGATCACCTATGAGGAGATGCAGCAGTCAGGTTCTTGGAAAAGCGGGAGGAATGGTCCCTGCCTCAAAGCCACACCACTCAGTCACTGATATTCCCTGCATCTGCCTAGACCTCCTCACCTTGTCCCACATAGCTCACTCCTCAACAGGGAGAAAGCTTCATGGGGAATCCGAAGGTTGAGGCTGTTGCATTCCCCAGGATGATGTTGTATGGAGGGGCTTGCTCCACCCTCTGCCACAGTCCAGGGTGAGTGGCTGCAAATGAGATCTTGTGCATTGGCCCTTAGGAGGGCGCCTGTGTCTCTGTTGACTCCCGTCTCACCCCAGCAGACAGAATGCCTGCTGACTTCACATCTAGATGTTACTGGGGTGGGTGCCTCTTCTTGGCTCTGGTGCTCAGGGTTGGGAACCTGGCTTGGGGTTGAGATGCCATGTTTCTACGGGGGAACCTTTGCAACTGAGATATCCACCCATGGGAGCCCAGCCAGTGCCTTTTGCATTTCCTTCCTTCCTGCCAGTCTCCATGTGGCTTCTGTAAATGCTTGGTTATAAGACTTCTTTTCAGGTAGTCTTCAGTCGGTCATTCAGGTGGATGGTCTGTATTTCAGCTGCAATCCCAGTTTGGTCCTGGAGAAGGCGAGCGTAGCTTGCACCGACCCGGCTGCCGTCGTGGGTCTCTCCGCAGGATGATGTTTTGTTTATGTGATTCCTATCAGCATGAATGTCCTTGTTTAAAAAACTGAGCAAACAATTAGGCCCTGTCATAAAAGTCAATATAACACAAGGCTACAATCACTAACTATTCTCAGTGTTTTAAGGGAAAATAAATGAATTTGTGCAGGGTCTTACACTAAGCATTATTTATGCTCATGTTTGTTATGGTTATTTTCATGCTAGAAAGACACTTAAATATTTTTCTTCTTGTAAAAGTAGGTCATTATTTAGCATAATATTTCATCTAATAATACATCAATGCTGTTAGGATGAGCTGTGGGAACAGCAGGAAAGATGGCCTAAAGGAAAACTGTTCACTTAGTGACAGGAAAATCTAATAGATTTTCAGAAATTTTAGAAGAAATAAAACTCAGAAATTGGCTGAGTTGTTTGCCTGAAGCTAAAATTATGCTGACAATTTAGGGTGGGAAAACTTGAGGTGAGACAGATTTGAAAATATTAGCATAATTTTTTATAAATCATGATTTAAATGGTATTACAAAGTTACTAGGCAACGGGGGTACCTTTGTTAGTCTCGTGTATCTAAAGAGGACATTCACGTTAATTTTGAGATTAAGGATTATAAATGTACTGTTGACCCTTTAGTAAAATGGGGGTTAGTGGCAAACTACAGGCAAGAAAATAAAATATAATTAATGACTGACGTCTAATCAGAAACAGTAGTCCAGAAGACATTGAATGACATGTTCAAATGGTTGAAACTATTCACCAGAAATTTTTTTATCCAATGAATCTAGCATAGTTGATCTAAAATCTCTGAAGGAAACTATTCAGGCTAAAGGAAAAAGGATATGGATGGTAACTCAGACCTATAAGAAGAAATATAGTATACAGGAAATAATAAATATGTTAGTAAATATAAAATATTAAAATTTTCTTTTTCTATCTTAAATTTTAACACATATGGTAGCTGAGAGAAAAATTATAGCAAAATTATAAAATTATTTAGTTTATTATATATAGATGTAATATATATATGGCAGCAATACACAAAGGGTGGGGATGACTAGATATACTGCTACAAGTTTTCAATATTTTAAATTAAGTGATTAAACATTAAGAGCATTGTCGTAAATTAGAGATAGATTTTATAAGCTCTGGCAAATACTAAAATGAAATACAAAACCCTAGAGGTAGAAGCCAAGAGAAGAATTAAAATGGAATGCTAAAAATAATTTTAATTAAAATAAGGAAAAAGGAGAAATATAAAAATGTAAAAACTAGAACAAACATTCAAATGGCAGGCCTAAATACAACCATACCAATAATTACTTCAAGTTAAATGGGCAAAACACTCCAGTCCAAAAACAGTTTTTCAGAGGGGTCAAAAACAAGAACTGGAAGCAGCTGCACATTGTCTATGAGGGCTATAATGAGACACAAAGACATGAATAGGATGAATACAAGAAGTAGGAAAAAATGCTATTATATTTATAGTTAGACTAGGGGCCCGGTGCACAAAACTTTGTGCACTCAGGGGATGGGGGTTCCTCAGCCCGGCCTGTGTCCTCTTGCAGTCTGGGACACCTTGGGTGGGGGGGGGGGATGTCCACCAGCTGGCATGCCTGGCCAGCCTGGGTGAGGGACTGAGGACCATTTTCAGGCTGCCCACAGCTCCTTCAGGGTTCATGCACTGGGGGGTGGGAGACCTGGTGAGTGCAGGCCTGGATGTTTCCCACCGGAGGGCCTACGATCGCACATGCCTGGTGGGTCCCCACCGCTGAGGGGACACACCTGGCACAGAGCTGGGTGGTGAGCCAGGGGCAAACGCTGGTGCAGGATCCCTCGGTGGGGCCCTGCTGCTGAGCAAACACACCTGGGGTGGAGCCGGGGAGCGGACTGGCTTCGGAGGCACTGTGCAGCAGATGCTCCTGCACGCTCCCGAGGAGGCCCCCGGGGCAGAGCCAGGAAGCGGACCCAGGACAGGTGCTCCTGCACACCCCAAGGAGGCCCCCGGGGCAAATCCAGGCAGCAGACCTAGGACAGCTGCTCCTGCACACCCCACAGAGGCCCCCATGCTCCCGTATGCCCTGGGGAGGCCCCCCAGGGGGCGGAGCTAGGCAGTGGACCCGGGACGGGCGCTCCTGGATGTCCCAAGGAGGCCCCAGGCAGGACTCCTCCCCCCACTGAGCTAACACACCTGGCACAGCTATGCCGGCCAGCCGTGGAGGCTCCCAGTGCAGAGCTGCCCTGCCAGCCTCCATCTTGGCTGGGTTAATTTGCATAGAGCCTCTCTGATTGGCTGGTGGGCGTGGCCATGAGCAAAGGCTCAGCCAGTCTAGGCAGGCAGTTGCAACAGAAGCCTTTGGTTTGCTCTAGCTCCATGGTTGTTGGCCTCCATCTTGGCTGGGTTAATTTGCATACAGCCGCTCTGATTGGCTGATGGGTGTGGCTGTGAGCAGAGGCTCAGCTAGCCTAGGCAGGCAGTTGCAACAGAAGCCTCTGGTTTGCTCTAGCTCCATGGCTGCCAGCCTCCATCTTGGCTGTGCTAATTTGCATACAGCTGCTCTGATTGGCTGGTGGGTGTGGCTTAGGTGTCTCAGGTAATGGTCAATTTGCATATTACTCTTTTATTATATTAGATTAGAAAATCTGAAGTGGCTATCCTACCTAATGAAAGAGTAATATGCAAATTGACCATCACAAGATAGCTGCCCCCATGTGGTAAAAGATGGCTGCCAAAGATAGCCAGCAAGGAAGGGCAGTTGGGAGGGACCTAGGCCTGCAGGGGAGGACAACTGGGGGGGACCAGGCTGACAGAGGAGGGCAGTTGGTGGGGACCAGGCTGGCTGGGGTGGAAAGTTGGGCATGACCAGGCCTGCAGGGGAGGGCAGTTGGGAGGACCCAGGCCTGCAGGGGAGGACAGTTGGGAGGGACCCAGGTCTGCAGGGGAGGGCAGTTGGGAGGACCCAGGCCTGCAGGGGAGGGCAGTTGGGAGGGACCCAGGTGTGCAGGGGAGGGCAGGTGTGGGGGACCATCCTGGCAGGGGGAGGGCAGTTAGGGGCAATCAGGCTGGCACAGGAGCAGTTAGGCATTGATCAGGCTGGCAGGGGAGTGGTTAGGGGCAATCGGCAGGCGAGAGGTTGGGAGCCAGCAGTCCTGGATTGTGAAAGGGATGTCTGACTGCCCGTTTAGGCCCGATCCCACCATTGGGATCGGGCCTAAATGGGCAGTTGGACATGCCTCAAGGGGTCCCAGATTAGAAAGGGTGCAGGTTGGGCTGAGGGACACCACTCCCACCCCACTCCCACTCCATGCAGGAATTTCATGCACCAGGCCTCACAAGACTCACAAACAAGAAAGGTTATAAGAGACAAATCCTTATAATAACAGGGTTAATACTTTTTTTTTTTTTACCTTTACCTTCCTTTTTTTTTTTTTTAATAAATCTTTATTGTTCAGATTATTACAGAT
>PVJC01011403.1:0-41648 GCA_004026665.1 Murina feae | reverse complement strand
AGAACAACATGCAGGGGAGGGCAAGAGTCTGAGAGATCAACATAGAGGGGGTGCCTGCTCCAAGCCTCCACGGTGTGCCTGGGGGCAGGCCCCCGGCAGGTAGACACACACAGGAGGACTGCTCCGAGCCTCAGATGCAGCTGGGGGCAGGTCCCCAGTGGCCACACACACACACACACACACACACACACACAAAAGGTGCCTGGCAGACTGGGGCCGTCATAGGACATCCACTGAGGGGTCCCAGACTGTGAGAGGGCACAGGCTGGGCTTAGGGACTCCCTCCACCCCGAGTGCACAAATTTTTGTGCACCGGGCCCCTAGTATTTTCATAATTAAGAGTAGATGATTTGAAAACTAGGCACTTTGTTCCAGTCATACTCTCAAAACAGGCACATCAAGTTTTCCAGGCTATTACACTTTATTGTGCAAACTGAAATTTTAAATATGTAGATATAAAGTCTAATGACTTCCTGGTGATTGCTTATATTGGAAGTACTTAAAATGGGAAATAATGGGCCAGTTGTTTTAAATGATTCCTTAATTATGTTTACAGCATGTGAAATACAAACATATGAATGACTTTATAACACAAATTGAGGGGTCCTAAAAAAGGGAAGTTACAAGTTATCATCATATTCCAAAAGTATGCTATTGTATATAAAAAAGACAATAGGCTGTTAAGATCAAAGTTGATCTTTTCTAGAGAATATACCAGCCTAGGACATGACTACCCACCATAGACTGCTTTTTTATTTAAAAGTTTAATTTCAGACCATCCTTTGTGGTTACTCTAGATCTCTGAGTTTGCAAGGCCACCATAAAGGCCTTTCCTGAGTTAGTCAGGTTAGCATCTGGCCCTTTTTGTCTACATTTTCTAGTAACCCTTGTGTGTTTTTTTCAAGAATTTTTATGCTTAAACAATTTGTAGATTACTTTAGTGGAGTGGTCTCAAAAACATGATTTTCTACCCATAATTTATTTTTACCATTTACCATTCACTATTTGGACATCATGCCAAATTACTGTCTCACTCTAGTGATGTCAGATGAACTTAGTATTGAAAGGTCATGAAGAGCAGGGAAGTTAGAGCTTTTCAGAGTTATTAACTCTGAAAACGTTGTTTTTTTCATTTTTAGTTAAATAAATTTGCAACATTAGATTGGAAATTTTAGTAATGCTTTCTAAAGGTGAAATGTTTTGAACAAAGCCTCTAATGTTCAAATATGACCTTGTGCAGATCAGCAGCTGTATGGACTCAAGACTGTAATTGTAGCAACATATGAGATAGCTGATTAATGGCCCAAGACACCTGCTATTACTCCTGCAAAAAGCATACTTACTAAGCAAAGGGTCATTCCTTGCACTAATATCTTTCTATGTATTGGCTCATATATTTTACCAGTTCTCCAAAGTACTTAACTAATGACATTCACAATTAGGTAAATGTTTACCAGCTCATACATTTTTCTTGTTTCCCAAACATATTCAAAATTATCAAGTGTTAGATTTTACAATGTTAATTTGTCATTATCATCTTTCTCTAAGGTGCCTTTTTATTGAGACAAGTCAATGATTCTAGTCAAGAGTAAATAAAATGACTAAAAGATTCCTATGTTTTATTTGTGACCTACTCAGTGAATCAACCATATCACTTACAAAAAAGAAACATATATCTCAAAAGAAGAGGCACAATTAAACTTCTTTTGCAAAACAAACACCAATTCCAGGTTCCAACTATTTTTAACTGAATGCTATCCAGATATTTATATAAATAAAGTGTTTTGGAAAAGTGCTTAAAAGTTGAAATTTTGTTGAAGAGCTAGTTTACAGGACAAAATACCCATACCTTTTAAGTGTTGATATTATTTTTCATAAGCTTATTCATATTCAGATCACAAATTACTCTGTCACTATTTCTTTTAGTTTTTAGGAAGAGCTTTAGGTAACACCATAATTAAACAATAATATTTCAGCTTTTAAGTATATATTATTTTATACTCTTCAAATTCAAAATATGCATTGATTACTGTGGAGGGTGAATTAAAATTTATTTTTTGAAGAAAGGATTTACCTGAGAATATAGATGAAGAAAATAAGAGTTCTCGGATTCATTTTGACAATTTTCAAGAAATCATTTGCTTACTTATAATTTAAAATATTGGTCTCTCCTTCTCCTACTTCCCTAGTACCTTATACTTATATCAACTACCATTTTTTGTTACTTTATGAACACTGTTGTCATAAATGTCTCTTAGTACATTATAAGCTCCTCATCAATAAGAATTCATACCTTATTTTTAAAAATATTTTTGGTTAAAATTTATGAGTGCATACAATGTGATAGACACAGTCCTAAATGCTTTTGCACTTATCAACTCATTTTTAAGCTTTGCAAAAAATATATATACCCAGTAGATATTATCAAGAATACTATTTTGTAGATAAAGAAATTGAAGCATGAAAAGATTAAATGAAACACTGGTTTGAAGACTCAACAATTTGATCCTAATGCCTTAACTTATAATCATGCTACCTCTTACAAACTTTGTGGCCTTTCTTTTTTTCATTACCTAAGTTTCAGGTGTACCACATTATGATTCTACATATGTATATACTACAAAATGATCAACCCCAAAAGTCTAGTTACTGTCCATCACCATACAATTGACCTCCTTCAGCTCATTTGTCCACTCTTCAACCCTCTTCCCCTCTGGTAACCACTGATCTGTTCTCTGTATCTGTGAGTTGTTTTTGTTTGCTTACTTGTTTGTTTTGTTTAGATACATATGATTTGTGTTATTCTGTCTTAGTCCACTTAGCCTTATATTCTTTTTTTTTTCTTTTTCTTAGCTTACTTTATTGTAAGAATGTAGGATATAACTCATATAACATACAAAATATGTTTTAATAGACTGTTTATGTGATCAGTATAGCCTTATATTCTTAAGTTTCATCCATGTTGTCACAAATGGCAAGATTTCATTCTTTTTAATGGCTGAGTAGTATTCTATTACACACACACATACACACATATACACATATATGTATATATACATATATGTCATATATACATATATCCTATCTAATAAAAGTAATATGCAAATTGACCATCAGAAGATGGCTGCCCCCATGTGGTCAAAGATGGCCACCACAAGATGGCCAGCAAGTGAGGGCAGTTGGGATGGACTCAGGCCTGCAGAGGAAGGCAGCTGGGAGGGACCCAGGCCTGTAGGGGAGGACAGTTGGGGGGGACCTAGGCCTGCAGGGGAGGACAGTTGGGGGTTCCCAGGCCTGCAGGGGAGAGCAGTTGGGAAGGACCCAGGCCTGCAGGGGAGGACAGTTGAGGGGGGGACCATTCTGGCAGGAGGAGGGCAGTTAGGGGCAATCAGGCTGGCACAGAAGCAGTTAGGCATTGATCAGCCTGGCAGGGGAGTGGTTAAAGGCAATCGGCAGGCGAGAGGTCAGTAGCCAGCAGTCCTGGATTGTGAAAGGGATGTCCGACTGCCCATTTATGGGATTGGGCCTAAACAGGAAGTCAGACATCCCTCAAGGGGTCCCATATTGGAAAGGGTGCCTAAGTGACCATTAATACTGAAAAATTGGAACGACTGAAACAGTCAACCAGTTGCTATGATGTGTACTAATCACCAGGGGGCACACGCTTAATTCAGGAGCTGCCCTGTGGTGGTCAGTGCACTCCCACAGTCAATCTTCTATGGCCCCTCCCCCAGGTGTCTGGCCCCCATTGGCCCCTGGTGCTAAACCATTCCTGGGGGCCACCCGCCCACCTTGGTGGCAGCACAACAGTGAGGGAACGAGGAGGTGGGAGGCAGGGAACCATGCCATGGCAAGACCTGGGCTGAGATGGGGAACCAGAGGTGGGTGACGGCATACGTGGCCCCTTCCCCAGGCAGCCAACCTCCACATTCCCTCCCACGCCCCCCCCCCATTAACAAAACTCATGCACTGGGCTTCTAGTGTATATATCTATCGCTATCCATTCATTAATCAATGGACATTTAAGTTCATACCTTGGTTATCCTATATAATAAAACCCTAATATGCAAATCAACTGAACAGTGGAATGATCAATTGTTATGACATGCACTGACCACTAGGGGGCAGAAGTCCAACACACGAGCTCTCCCCAGTGGTCAGTGTGCTCCCACAGGAGGAGTGCTGCTCAGCCAGAAGCCTGGCTCATGATTGGTAGGCACAGCAGTGGTGGTGGGAGCCTCTCCTGCCTCCACTGCAGGCGGGCTGGGGTCCTGGACAACCCTGAGGGGTCCTGAACTGGGCTAGTGCACAGGCCAGGCTAGGGACCTCCCCCCCACCACCCAATGTATAAAATTTTGTGCACTGGGCCTCTAGTTATAAATAATACTGCAATGAACATAGGGGGTGTATATATTTCTTCCAACTAGTGTTTTCTTATCTTCTATAATAAAAGAGAAACATGCAAATTTGACCGATACCACCAGCCAATCAGAGCGGCTGTATGAAAATTAACCCAGCCAAGATGGAGGCCAACAGCCATGGAACTAGAGCAACAGCCATGGAACTAGAGCAAACTGTTGCAACTGCCTGCCTAGGCTGGCTGAGCCTCTGCTCACAGCCATGCCCACCTGCCAATCAGAGCGGCTGTATGCAAATTAACCCAGCCAAGATGGAGGCTGGCAGGGCGGCTCTGCACTGGGAGCCTCCATGGCCGGCCGGCATAGCTGTGCCAGGTGTGTCAGTTCAGTAGGAGGGGGGTCTGGCCTGGGGCCTCCTCGGGCGTCCAGGAGCGCCTGTCCCGGGTCCACTGCCTGGCTCCACCCCCTGGGGGCCTCCCCAGGGCATGCAGGAGCATGGGGCCTCTGCAGGGTATGCAGGAGCAGCCGTCCTGAGTCTGCTGCCTGGCTTTGCCCCCCGGGGGCCTCTGCAGGACATCCAGGAATGCCTGTCCTGGGTCCACTGCCTGGCTCTGCCCTGGGGGCCTCCGCAGGGTGTCCAGGAACACCCGTCCAGCGTCCGCTACCTTCATCCGCCCCCCAGGGGCCTCTACAGGGCGTGCGGGAGTGTCTGCTGCACAGTGCGGAGAATCCGAAGCCAGTCCACTGCCCAGCTCCACCCCGGGTGTGTTTGCTCAGCAGCAGGGCCCCACCGACGGATTCTGCACCAGCGTCCGCCCCTGGCTTGCCACCCAACTCTGCGCCAGGTGTGTCCCCTCAGCGGTGTGGGCCCACCAGGCGTGTGCAATCGTGGGCCCTCCGGTGGGAAACGTCCAGGCCTGCACTAATGGCTCTCAGCCCCTCACCGAGGGCACAGGCCGGGCTGAGGGACCCCCCCCCCCCCCCCAGTGCACAAACTTTTATGCATCGGGCCCTTAGTTTTTAGATAAACACCCAAAATAGAATAGCTGAATCATATGGTAATTCTATTCTTATTTTTTCTGAGAAATCTCCATGCTGTTTGCCATAGTGGTTGTACCAATTTACAATCCTACCAATAGTGCATGTGGGTTTCCTTTTTTGCCCATCCCCTCCAACATTTATTATTTATTGTCTTTTTGTTAATAGCCATTTTAACATGTGTGAAGTAATATCTTACTGTGGTTTTGCTTTGCATTTTCCTAATTAGTGATGTTGAACATCTTTTCATATGCCTGTTTGGCATCTGTATGTCTTCTATGGATAAAATGTGTATTCATATCCTCTCTCCACTTTTAAACTGAGTTTTTTGTTTTTTGGTTGTTGAGTTGCATGAGTTTATATATTTTGGATATTAACCCCTTATCAAATGTATAATTTGCAAATATGTTCTCCCATTCAGTAGGTTGTCTTTTACTTAGATGATGGTTTTTAAAAATATATATATTTTTATTAATTTCAAAGAGGAAGTGAGAAGGAGAGAGAGATTGAAACATCAATGAGGAGAGAGAATCATTGATTGGCTGCCTGCTGCATGCTCCCTACTGGGGATTGAGCCCACAACTCAGGCAGGTGCCCTTGACTGGAACTGAACCTGGGACCTTTCAGTCCACAGGCTGACACTCTATCCACTGAGCCAAACTGGCTAAGGCTAGATTATGCTTTTTATCACAGTACAGAAGCTTTTAAGTGTGAAGCAGTCCAGCCTTAACCGATCAGCAGCAGGAGGCAGCTGATCAATGTTTCTCTCTCATCGATGTTTCTAACTCTCTATCCTTCTCCCTTCCTTTCTGTAAAAAAAAAAAAAAAAAAAAAAAAATCAATACAATATACTTTTTTAAAAAGTGTGAAGCAGTCCAATTTGTTTACTTTTGATTGTGTTTCACTTTTCTTTTGAATCTTCAAAAACATGGGTAAGAGCAATGTCAAGGAACTTACTGCATGTGTTTTTTTCTAAGCATTATGTGGTTTCAGGTCTTATATTCTAATATTTAATGTATTTTGAGTTAATTTTCTTATATAAGATCTCAGTCTAGTTTTATTCATTTGGACATGGCTATCCAAGTTTTCCCAACACCATTTATTGAAGAAACTGTCTTTTCTCCATTACATATTTTTTGCTTCCTTATTGTAAATTGATTGTCTATATATGTGTGGGTTTATGTCTGGGCTCTCACTACTGTTCCATGGATCTGTGTGTCTGTTTTCCAGCCAGTAACATATTGTTTTAATTACTATAGCCTTGTAGCATAGTTTGAAAACAGGGAATGTGACATTTCCAGCTTTCTTCTTCTTTCTCAAGATTGCTTTGGCTCTTTGGATCTTTTGTGAATATATACAATTTTAAATTTCTTTTAGTTTTGTGAAATATTATATTGGAATTTTGATAGGCATTGTGTTAAAGCTGTAGATTGCTTTGGGTAGTATGGACAGTTTAACAATATGAATTCTTCCGGTCCATGAGTGCAAAATATCTTTCCATTTACTTGAGTTTTCTTCAATTTCTTTCATCAGTGTCCTACAGTTTTCAGAATACAGGTTGTTCACCTCCATGGTTAAATTTATTCCTAGTATTTTATCCTTTTTAATTTTGTAGCCTCTCTTAATTGTTTGGGTCCCATGTAAGAGGTAAGGATAAGTTGGAAGAGAGGACCACCTATTAGAGCAACATCCAAATAAGAGCCACCCTAAGGTACTATAGTGATCTTGTGTGGTCAGAAAGTATCATATCCCCATTTAACAAGTATTTAATAATTTTAATTCACTTGCAAATACTTCATGTAGAGGAAACAAGAAGAATAAGTTATTTGGGTGTATAGCCCAAAGCCTTAGGATTAAAGTGATTCAGAATGCTGACAGAAATGTAGGGACAGGGAAAACGATTCCCCTGCTCCTGAAAGTAGTAGATAATAAGGACACGTTTACCGTACTTTCTAATCTCAAACATGCAAATAGGTTGTTCAACAGAGTTACTAGAAGAGGTTCCCTAGTCTTCAGTTTTATTTTTAAAAACTTATATTTTATAATGTATCTGTAACATGCAAAGTGCTTTATCATGCATTAGTTCATTTAACTTAATTGAATGAATAAATGAGAATATTTTATAATTAGTACAAGTATTTTATATGTAAATGAGTGCTTTTAACATGCTTGAATATTTTGTGCTCTTAATTGGCATAATTAAAATCGCAAGGGGGAAAATGTTCTTTATTAATATTCTTAGTATGATTTTCTTCTATACTGTAATTAAAGACCAGTGTAAATGATCATAGATTCTATATTTGTGAGGCTTTATATTTTTAAAATATAAAGAATCTATATATTTCTTTATGCAATCTTATCAAATGCCTAATGCTTTGATTTAGCTTATTCCTCTAAATAAGACCAAATATTCAGTTATTTTATTTTATTTTTCCCATCCCAATGGATAAATAATTTTAGAAACAAAAACATTGTTCTGTTTAGAAACTTTAAGATTCATAGGAGATGAAAACATTAATGCCTTGCTTTTTTAAAAGCTACAGTTTCATTGTTTTCATTATCAAATGTCATTTGGGGGGAAGACAATATTTCTTTTGGTCATGATTTTTATTCTTCACAATTTACAATATAAATTAAGATTTCTAGATAAATTTATTTATTTTTATTTTACCATGAAAGCACAATATATTAGAAAGTGAGCAGAAAATAAAGGCTAGCTTCTATTTATCTCTACTTTATTCGCATAAATGATTAAACATGGACATACTTGAAACAGGTTAGGTTTAATTTTGAGTGCCACTAGTTATGAGTTATGTAACTTTGGATGAATTATTTTCTTGCTAACTCAATTTCCTCATATGTAATAACAAGCTGACAATAATAGTACCTAATTTCATAAAACTGATGTGAGAATTAAACAATTTATACATGTAAAACATATAGAATAATGCCTGACACACAGAGTAAACATTTGATAAATGTTAGTTGTTATATTATTCAAGTGGACATATGCACATTGTGGTGGTAGATAGACATTGGGGAAAATTAATCTAATTAATAACAAACATTAAGGACCTCAGAACCAAAAGTCAGATGACTGCTAAATATTTTATAGTTCTTTTCTCCCATCTTTTCTTGAGGACCAAAATTTTGGTTATTGATTTAAAATTAAATACTTAATAAAATCAAAGTTTTTTACAACATTTAATGGGAAAACATCTCCAATGATACAGCTTATTGCTTCCATTTCTGGTTTAAGAAAAAGATTTTGTTCTGAATAGGCGTTACTGGTCACAAGATCATTCTCTCTCTCTCTCTCTCTCTCTCTCTCTCTCTCTCTCTCTCTCTCTCTCTCCCCCCCCCCCTAATTCTTACTGGAAAGCCCTTTTACCAGTCATTATGTAATTGCATTAGTGGGTTATTTTGTAGCAGGGCTCATTATAACTTCCTCTAATTATAACATGTACTTAATTTTATAATAATCTTTTAAAACCAATATAGATAGAATACTGCCTCTGATATCTGTCACATGAGAAATTTAGTACATGAACATATTCATACATACATGAACCTTGGTAAGTCACTCAGCTTCTCTGGACCTCAGTGTTTCCATTTGTAAAATGAGAAAACTTTAACTAGAGTAGATACTTCAACTATTTTTTCAACTTGAAACTTAAAAAATTTAATCCATCAATTAACTAATATATATTTGAGAGTTTACTGCATTCAAGACATTGTTCTGGCTGCTCTAGATAATATTTTTTCAGGGTTTCTTCCCAATATTTTACTAAACAACAAGAATCAAGTTTCTTTAGCAAATCTCAGTTTAAAATCCATCAACATTTTAATAAAAACATTATCTGAATTTAATAAAGAATTTTATGCCCCTTACTTGCCAAGAATTCAAAACAAGTTCAGACTTAAATAAAAAGAAAAATTTCCCAACTCCTATCAGACTAGATTATTTTCTGAGATCATGCTATTATTCTTTAGATATATTCTAGTGAGGATAATCGATCATTTTTAACTTGTGCTATTTTGTTCTTATTTTGAAGTTTCAAATACTTTGTCCTCTTTTCTATGACTTTCTAATTGTAGCCAAATACTACATTGAGTGTTTCTGCAGACACTTCTGCCATCAAATTCTAATTGTCATTAATGGTGACCTCAAATGAGATGGCTGAATTGCTACTCTGAGGGCACTGTTCTTTTGTTATTTTTTCAGTTAACTGTTTATGTAAGGCCTACCCTTTCCCTACTTTCACCAAATCTAACGTGTGCTTGTGAGAAACATGGTGTGGAAGGAGAGAGAGGGAATAAAAGATAGAGGAGAGAGAAGGAAAAATATTTATTATTCAAATCTGGGTGCCAAAGTACATGTGAGGTGTGTGTGTGTGTGTGTGTGTGTGTGTGTGTGTGTGTAATAAAGCAAAAATCTGGAGTGTCACCAGCCTTTCCCTAGTGGTCTGGAAGAAGGGGCTAGAGATGGTATTTAGTTAATAAGCTAGGAATAGGGTTTATTTTATTTTATTTTATTGTTTAAAGTATTACAAATAGTAGTACTCCTTTTTTCCCTCATTGATCTCCCCTGGCCTAGGAATAGGTTTACCTTCATTATTAATCCTCTCATACTCATATCTAGAATACCAAAGAATTTAAATAAGGTCAAACTATGAGAAAATTTTATTTACCTAAAATTATATTGCAATGTCATATTTTATAAATAAATTGGAAAAAAACCACACAATATTCCCTAAACTATCATTTGCCTCACTACACATTCTCAGCACAGAAACATCTTCTAAGGCAGTGGTTCTCAACCTTCCTAATGCTGTGACCCTTTAATACAGTTCCTCATGTTGTGGTGACCTCCAACCATAAAATTATTTTCGTAACTATTTCATAACTAATTTTGCTACTGCTATGAATTGTAATGTAAATATCTGATGTGCAGGATGTATTTAGGTGACCCCTGTGAAAAGGTCGTTTGACCCCTAAAGGGGTCACGACCCACAGGTTGAGAACTGCTGTTCTAAGGCTTTATAAAACACTAGAAGCCCAGTGCATGAAGTTTGTGCATGGGGGGAGTCTCTCAGCCTGGTCTGCACCCTTTCAGGGACCCCTCAGGGGATGTCCAACTGCCAGTTTAGGCAATATCCCACAAGGATCCCTGTGGGATCAGACCTAAACTGGCAGTCAGACATTCCTCTCACAATCTGGAAATGCTGGTTCCTAACTGCTCACCTGTCTGCCTGCTTGATCAACCCTAAACACTCTGCCTGCCTGCCTCATTGCCCCTAACCCTTCTGCCTGCCTGCCTGATTTCCCCTAACCACTCGCCTGCCTGCCTGATTGGCCCGAGCCATCACCTTCCTGCCTGTTCACCCCTAACCACCTCTGCCTGCCTGTTTGATTGCTCCTAACTGCTTGCCTGATTTCCCCTAACTGCTTCTGTCTAGGCCCCTGCCTTGACGACCTTGTCTGGAAAGTTATTTGGCTGTCCAGTCTAATTAGCATATTACACTTTTATAATTATAGACTAGGGCCCAGTGCACAAAAATTTGTGCACTCAGGGGGGGAGGGAGAGGGACCCTCAGCCCGGCCTGTGCCCTCTTGCAGTCTGGGACACCTCAGGGGGGAGGGGGGATGTCCACCTGCTGGTGTGCCTGGTCAGCCTGGGTGAGGGGCTGAGGGCCATTTTCAGGCTGCCCACAGCCCCTTCAGGGTTTGTGCACAGCGGGGTGGGAGGGCCGGTGAATGCAGGCCTGTACGTTTCCTACCAGAGGGCCCATGATCCCACACACCTGATGGGTCCCCACTGCTGAGGGGACACACCTGGTGCAGAGCTGGGTGGCGATCCAGGGGTGGATGCTGGTGCAGGATCCCTTCGTGGGGCCCTGCTGCTGAGTGAACACACCCGGGGTGGAGCTGGGCAGCGTACTGGCTTTGGATGCTCTGCACTGTGCAGTAGATGCTCCCACATGCCCTGTGGAAGCCCCCGGGGGACGGATGAAGGCAGCGGACTCTGGACAGGTGATCCCGCACACCCCCAAGGAGGCCCCAGGGCAGAGCCAGGCAACAGACCCAGGATAGCTGCTCCTGCACAACCTGCAGAGGCCCCCGGGGCTGAGCCAGGCAGCAGACCCAGGACGGCTGCTCCTGCACACCCTGCAGAGGACCCCGCACTCCCACATGCCCCAAAGAGGCCCCCAGGGGTGGAGCCAGGCAGCAGACTCAGGATGGCTGCTCCTGCAAGCCCTGTGGAAGCCCCCACGCTCCCACAAGCCTGATGGAGGCCCCTGGGGGGGTGGAGCCATGGATGCCCAGGACAGGCACTCCTGGATGCCCTGAGGAGCCCCCTGGCGGGCGGAACCAGGCAGTGGACCCGGGATGGGTGTTTCTGGTCGCCCCAAGAAGGCCCCGGGCCAGACTCCTTCCCCCCCACTGAGCTGACACACCCAGCACAGCTGTGCTGGCTGTGGAGGCTCCCAGTGCAGAGCCGCCCTGCCAGCCTCCATCTTGGCTGGGTTAATTTGCATACAGCCGCTCTGATTGGCTGGGAGGTGTGGCTTGGCTGGTGGGCATGGCTTAGGTGTCTGGTGAAAGTCAATTTGCATATTACTCTTTTATTATATTAGATGGTAGTAAGTAAAGAACAATTAAAACACTCAAGAATGTAACTGATCAGAGTCTATCAGATCCAGAGGGATGCTAGAGATAACCTGTTCAATTCCTATCATTTTATAGATGGACACAGAGTAATACAAGGCAAGTACCCAAATAGAAGTGAATTACCCAAATTCCCTCAGCTGATTAGTGGGGATACCAAGATTTGAACCCAGCATTCTTGGCTCCCATATGGTGCTGTTTTTACCACAATTTGCTGTCTCAAAGTTATTCAATTTTGAGGCATGACTTTTCTTCCAAAATTCATTTTCCTGTATTTTTTCTCAACTCATCTTTCTGAGGCCATCTTTATGAAAGCTGCACAAAGACTTGTTTGACTATTAATTCCTAAGTGCTCATTGCATCAAAGGAATTCTCAAATTTTAAGTTAGTGTTGGTACAGTTTGAGTGTTTAGGGTAGAGATTTTCAACCTTTGTTATCTGATGGCACACACAAGCTAATTACTAAAATTGTGAGTGCAAACAATATATATATATATATATATATATATATATATATATATATATATATATATATATATTGCCAAAAATATAGGTATAATTTTGATACATTCATACCAGATGGCTATTGTGTTGTCTGTTGTCATTTTTTATTTGACAATCTAAGAGAAAAGAGGTCAGTGCCCCTGACTAAATACAGTAGTCAGGTATTGCATGTTTTAATATTTCTTGTTGCACACTGATTGAAAACCATTGGTCTATGGAAATGTCTCTGTATAATATGCTAGAAGGTGTTATTATAATAATTTGTGGAGAAGCAGCAACTTGATTACTGTTCATGTTATTAAACCCTTTATCCAAGTTCTCGTAAAGAAAAAAATGCACTTGTCTGATTTATAGATCAGACTGTTTCCAACTAAATGCATTACATTCTAGCAACCCCTCCAAAATACAAGCTGTATCATTTTTCTTTCAAACTTACTTCAGCATAGCATTGTCTTAAAACTACATGAAGAACATGAAGAAAACCAAATTAAATGCACACACTCATAAATGCAAAATTAGGAACCAAAATGTAAAATAACTCCTACACAACTTTGGATCTCTTAAAATGTCCTCATATTTACCATAGGTCCTTCCCAGTTGGTCCCAGTTTATGGAAAAAAGAATTCCATTTATAGCATCTGCTTCCATCCCTGGAGATTCAAACAGTTCAGAACCAGATTTTCTAATGGTAAATAAATGAAGTAGCTGGTGTTTTATTACTGAACAAGGAGGTGTTTAGTGAGAAGATGCTTTGAGGATCAAGGATTATCTTGTGGCAATAGAGCCACTGATGTGGCTTTCACTCCAGGGCACGCAAGAGTTACAGAAACTACATGGCAGAAAGATTCAAGCTTTAGGGTTAAAATTCTTTAGGCTAAGGCTGGGCCTCAAGCTGATGGTGATATTTAATGGGTATCATTCATATAAAAATATACTACATGTTTTTTATCAGTGAAAGAGTGCATGGAACAATATTTTATCTTCCAATAAAAACACCTATAGATACTACAATAGAAACACACCATATACTATGACTCAGATTTAAAGATTAAATACAACCAAATGCTTGCCTTGTTCTCTATCCTATAGGCCCTTTCTATAAAGCTATACTGAAGAAACTTGAGAGCAACCATGGCTGAAAATGGAATTTAATAAGTGAGAGAGGCTGTCTTATCAGTCATTTGGAATTTGTTTAAAGCAGTCCTAGACAGTAGAATAAAGGGCATTAAAAAATACCTGGTATCTTCCTTTTGTTAAGTTGTATGAGTTCCCTATAAATGTTGGAGATTAAACCCTTATCGGAGATAAATTTGCAAATATGTTCTCCCATGCAGTGGGCTTTCTTGTTGTTTTGTTGATGGTTTCTTTTGCTGTGCAGAAGCTTTTTATTTTTATGTAGTCCCGTTTGTTTATTTTCTCTTTAGTTTCCAATGCCCTAGGAGCTGTATCGGTGAAAAAATTGCTTCGGCATATGTCTGAGATTTTGTTGCCTTTAAATTCCTCTAGTATTTTTATGGTTTCCTGTCTTACATTTAAGTCCTTTATCCATTTTGAGTTTATTTTTGTGTTTGGTGTAAGTTGGCAATCTAATAAAAAAATGGGCAAAGGACCTAAATAGACACTTTTCAAAAAAGGACATTCAGAAAGCCAAGAGACATATGAAAACATGCTCAAAGTCACTACTCATCTGAGAGATGCAAATCAAAACAACAATGAGGTATCATCTCACACCTGTCATCAACAAATCAACAAGTGCTGGAGAGGAGGCGGAGAAAAAGGAACCCTCCTGCACTGCTGGTGGGAATGCAGACTGGTGCGGCCACTATGGAGGACAGTATGGAGTTTCCTCAAAAATTTAAAAATGGAACTCACATTTGACCCTGCAATCCCACTTCTGGGAATATATCCCAAGAAACCAGAAACACCAATCAGAAAGAATATATGCACCCCTATGTTCATAACAGCACAATTTACCATAGCTAAGATTTGGAAATAGCCTAAGTGCCCATCAGCAGATGAATGGATTAGAAAACGGTGGTACATCTACACAATGGACTACTATGCTGCTGTAAAAAAGAAGGAATTCCTTCCATTTGCAGCAGCATGGATGGAACTGGAGAGCATTATGCTAAGTGAAATAAGCCAGTCAATGAAAGAAAAATATCACATGATCTCACTTATTTATGGATAATAAAGACCATTATAAACTGATTAACATAAATAGATACAGAGGCAGAACAGCATTGAACAGACTGTCAAGCTACAGCTGGAAGGCTCGGGAGGGTTGTGGGAGGGATTTAAGGGATCAACTGAAGGACTTGTATGCATGCATATAAGCATAATCAATGGACACAAGACACTGGGGGGTAGCAGGGGAGAGAGGAAGGTCAAGGGGGAAATGGAGACTTCTTTAACTCTCTTTGTAATACTTTAAGCAACAAAACAAAATTTAAAAAAATATTAGGGAGTGAAAAGAAGGAAACAACCTCTGTCTGGGAGAGTTAACACATGCTTCATGGGTAAATATCCTGTACTACATCCTATGTTTTTAAATGCTTAGTAACTTGTAACATAGTCTAGTATATCTACCTTTTCTTCCTTTTCATATAAAGATATGAAATACTACCAGGGAAGGGTTTGTCTTCTGTCATCCTTTGCATAGTACATCCAGTTCATCTTTATCTTGCCTAAACATATCTATTTATGGAATAATGAGAGAATGGAAGAACCATGAATGATTTAAAACTTCTCTGATTGTAAGTTCTACCCAATAAAGTCTTATTTTCTATTTTAAAAAAAAGGCTTAGTATCCCTGGCCGGTTTTGCTCAGTGGATAGAGTGTTGGCCTTCGGACTCAAGGGTCTCGGGTTCGATTCCGGTCAAGGGCATGTACCTTCATTGCGGGCACATCCCCAGTGGGGGGTGTGCAGGAGGCAGCTGATTGATGTTTCTCTCTCATCGATGTTTCTAACATTCTATCCCTCTTCCTTCCTCTCAAAAAAAATCAAAATATATTTTTAAAAAAGACCTGGTAAATATCTGGTTTAACAAGTCAGCTTCTCTGATTTAACCAAGTTTTATCACACTCAGCCTCCTGTATATTCGTACATAATTAATTGGTTTGGGGGACCCTGCGAAGGAATACACATTCCATGAATGTTGGTTTCCTCTCTTGAAAAACTTTCTCTGTCTTCTGTATTTATAGACATTTGTTTCAATTACATTTTCATTTTAAGGTTAAAATAGCAACAAATGCAATTACTCAACTGAGATTTGCCAAAAGAAAAAAAGAGGCGGGCTTTTCCACTATTAAGGACTACAAATATGTGGAGGAAAAAAAGAGAATTCTGTTTCAAAATAATTTCTTATAGTCCTTTTTACACACTGTCTGCTGCCTCCATTTGAACACACAATTAATTTCATTTTTCATGACTTCATATCTAAGCTTAGATGTTACTTCCTTTAAGATGCCTCTCCTGACCTCTCAAGACTAGGTTAAGTTCTGCATGCTTCAAAAAATACCATAGTCAAACTCATTGCAACATTTATCTCACTGCATTACAACTGTGAAGTTTCACTTATCATGATGTTTTTAAAACCTAGAGAAGGAACAACACAGAGAAGGAGCACGTGATATGTTGGCTGCATACATAAACAAATGATGGAGTATGCCCAGACCTCTAGGAAGGAATACCCCATTATCCTGTGCTATTTTTTTCTCAGTAAAAATCAATAGATAATCATTTCAACAATATGCTCCAATCCATTTTCATGTGCAAAACAACTTATTGAACAAAAATGTGAGAACTGTTAATTTTACAAAATATTTTACTTGCCTCTGTGTACTCACCATGCCTTATAGAATGGACTCAAGCTCAGTGATATGAAGAATTTGAGCTTCAAAACTGCCTGTTTAACTGTGTAACATATTTTTGGTAAAGGCTAAGGATGACATCTACATTTACTGTTGAAATAAAGTATTCCATTTAATTGTAAAATCATTTGGCACTGTGAAAGACAAAAAGCGTTTTCTTTCTTATAGGCCAGCATACATGAATGTTGTGTAACTGATGATGAAAATTGAATGCAATTTTCAGTGGTCCTACTTTTATTTTATTTTATTTTATTTTATTGTTTAAGTTCTTTTATTGATTAAGTTATTATCCCCTCATTACCCCCATACCCCCCCACTCATGCCCTCACCCCCTTGTTGTCTGAGTTCATTGGTTAGGCCTATATACTTGTATATAAGTCTTTGGTTGATCTCTCCCCCTCACCCTCACCTCCCCTACCTTCTCTCCAAGGCCCAGCAGTCCAATCAATGCCTCTCTGTCTCTGGATCTGTCCTTGTTCATCAGTTTATGTTGTTCATTATATTCCACATATGAATGAGATCATGTGGTATCTATCCTTCTCTGACTGGCTTATTTCACTTAGCATAATGCTCTCCAGCTCCATCCATGCTGTTGCAAATGGTAAGAACTCCTTCTTTTCTACTGCAGCATAGTATTCCATTATGTAGATGTACCACAGTTTTCTAATCCAATCATCTACTGATGGGCACTTAGGCTGTTTCCAAATCTTAACTATGGTAAATTGTGCTGCTATGAACATAGGAGTGCATATATCTTTTCTAACTGATGTTTCTAGTCTCTTGGGGTATATTCCTAGAAGTGGGATCACTGGGTGTACAATCAACATAATCAAAATGTCCATACTACCCAAAGGAATCTATAGATTCAATGCACTTTCCATTAAAATACCAACGGCATATTTCACAGACCTATAACAAACTCTCCAAAAAAATCATCTGGAATAAAAAAAGACCCTGAATAGTTGAAGCAGTCCTGAGAAAGAACAAAGTTTGAGGGATTGCAATACCAGATATCAAGCTGTATTACAAAGCCACTCTTCTCCAAACTGCCTGGTACTGGCACAAGAACAGACATATAGAACAATGGAATAGAATAGAGAACCCAGAAATCGACCCAAACCAATATGCTTAATTAATATTTGACAAAGGAGGCATGAATATACAATGGAGTCAAGACAGTCTCTTCAATAAATGGTGTTGGAAAAATTGGACAGATACATGCAAAAAAATGAAACTAGACCACCAACTTACACCATACACAAAAATAAACTCAAAATGGATAAAAGACTTAAACGTAAGACAAGAAACCATGAAAATACTAGAGGAATTCACAGAGAGCAAAATAGCAGACATATGCCAAATCAATTTCTTCACTGCTACTGCTCTTAGGGCAATGGAAACTAAAGAGAAAATAAACAAATGGGACTACATCAAAATAAAAAGCTTCTGCCTAGCAAAACAACAAGAAAGCCCATTGCATGGGAGATCATATTTGCCAATATTATCACTCATAAGGGTTTAATCTCCAACATTTACAGGGAACTCATACAACTAAACAAAAGGAAGATAAACAACCCAATCAAAAAATGGGCAATGGACCTAAATAGAAACTTTTCAAAAGACAGAAGGAAGGCCAAGAGACATATGAAAACATGGTCAAAGTCACTAATCATCCTAGAGATGCAAATCAAAATGAGAATGCGGTACCATCCCACACCTGTCAGAATGGCTATCATCAACAAATCAACAAACAACAAGTGCTGGTGAGGATGTTGTGAAAAAGGAACCCTCTTGCACTGCTGGTGAGAATGCAGACTGGTGCAGCCACAGTGGAGAATAGTGTGGATTTTCCTCAAAAAACTAAAAATGGAACTCACATTTGACCAAGTGATTCTACTTTTAAACAAATAAATTACATTTCTTTTACAATTAACATAAGTGCTGACAAGGTGTATTTCTAGAATTATTTTTTAAAAAAATTAATGACTCACAAATGTACTAAGGACTAGCATGCTGCGACTTGTGAATCTGAGCAATGCAAGTGTGTACAAATTTAAAACTGGTTCAGTTGGGTGTGTCTGACATTCATGAAAACTTGGTTTTACTCACATGCTGAGCAATGAAATTAAGATCATTAGTCCAAATATCTTGTGATGGGAACTTATACTGAGAATTAGGTTTTAGTAAAGTGTCTTTATCACAAAAAACTTTTTCTTTTACAATAATAATTTAAATTTCACTATAATATATAATAAAACTATGGATGTGATTTATGAAATATCCAAGGATTTATAAAAAATTAAGTCTTTATATCTTCATCTAATTCAAAAATAATATGCAAAATCCACTGTAATATTTTATAGAATTCATGATCTTCTACCTATGACATTGTTAAATGGGAACACTAAGGGAAATTTGGCCAGAGCATTATAAATCAAATCATTAAGCTACAATTTATATTTTAACACCTGAACCCAATGGCACAAATTCAAAATCTTAATTTATAAATAATGTGTAGTATATCACAGAAATAAAATAGCATAATCCACCTAAACAATATACTTCTAATATACAAAAGTACTGGTCTACAGTTCTTCTGTAAAGTTTAATTACAAGCATTAATTGCTACAAGGAAATGTAAATCCTTTCAGAGAATTTAGATGTCTTCATCCAGGAGCTTAAACCAAAGATTTCTGAAATCTTGTAATTTGTATTTAATTTTAGGCTTTATGTGCCTAAGAGAATAATATCTGGAGATAATCTAGGAAACAGAGAATAAACTCACTAGGAAATTATATGACTATATATATATATATATAACTATATATATATAACTATATATATATATAGTTATATATATAGTCATATATATATAACTATATATATATAGTTATATATATATAGTTATATATATATATATATATATATATATATATATATATATATATATAGTCATATAATTTACTCACATTTCTATGGAGAGAGAATGAAATGAGGAGAGGACCCTTAAAGCAATGCAGTTCCTTTGAATTTGATTGTTCCTAACATAATAAACATTTACATACACACCACAAAAACATCTTAATATTTCTAATAAACCAGGCAGGGGAAATGTAATGTTGTGGTCTTTATTTAGTTTTCAATATTATGCAAAGGCTGTGTTGACCAACAAAAATGGCAATCTTGTAATGAATCATTCTGAAGTATTCTCATATGTGGTGTTTCCTTATATATTTAAAAAAATATATTTTATTGATTTTTTACAAAGAGGAAGGAAGAGGGATAGAGAGTTAGAAACATCGATGAGAAACATCAGTCAGCTGCCTCCTGCACACTCTCTACTGGGGATGTGCCTGCAACCAAGGTACATGCCCTTGACTGGAATCGAACCTGGGACCCTTGAGTCCACAGGCTGATGCTCTATCCACTGAGCCAAATTGGTTAGGGCTCCTTATGTTTTTTAGTAAACTTCTTAGAGACAGTTTTTGGTTTATGATAGATGTTTTGTTTAGTGATTCAGCATCTCTATTTATAATATTTCTAGTTTGACTCTGAGTAGATGGGAATGCTTTGAAAGTCTTATGTAATTTGTCTATGTAAAGATCAGAAAAAAACTTGTATATCATAAATGATTTCATAGAAATGGTTATAATATTTTATATTTCTTTTAATTCCCTGTTCATACCAAACATCACCTTAAAGCAACAGACTAAAGCCCCCCATTAGTATAATTGAATATTGCTCAAAATCTGGTTGTCATTTGACAAAAAAATTTTCAATATAATAACTTCCAATATAGATCCTTCTTGTTTCCTGCTAAGCCAAATGAAAAAATTTGAATAAATTAATAAAAGTAAATGAATAGAATGAAGAAAGAAAGACTGGTACTCTCCAGTAAGATATATGTCAGGGGTATATGTTATATTTGTGTTGGAAGTTATTATCATTTATTTCAAGTATTAAGAGTGTACAGTAAATATCTATGAAGTTTGAGAGGGCAATGAGATGTGCATAAAATTAACATTAAATCCTACTTTTTAAAAGTCTATATCCCCCCCCCAAGAAATACTTCAAGACTAGAAGAAAGAGACCTCCTCTTTATGTGAAGCTTTATGTGAAGCTATAAAATACCATGTATATATTACAGACACAATAAAAATAATTATCAGTAATAACAACAACAAGGTAATTGCAGAGCCAGCTCCACCTCAGTCGAAACCATCCCTAACCAGTTGGGGAGGTTCAAGAGAATGACCTTTGTTACAAAAGGCTTATTTCAGTGTTACTTCTGCTGCTAGAGAATTCCTGCTATGATTATGGGAACCTCCCTGTTCCTCTCAATTCTCACTTGGTCAGAGCTAACTGCAATTCAGCTCAAAACTCCCTTATCTTTATTAATCCTTTATAATAAGAAACTTTTAAGGCATTGGAATAAAAGGATAGAAAGATTATTGTTACTAGTAATTAAAAGAAAAAATAAAAGCTGAAAAACTTTACATAAAATATCCAATACAAACATTTTAGAATATGTTTCTAAAGTAGGATATTTGCTCCTCACAAATCTCAGAGAAACATGGAAACTTTACATGTAGTCATCCCACAGTAATTTAAACCACAACATGTAAAACTTTCAAAAGTCTGTGTAGTATGAGAGAGTTCTAAAAATATTTCAGGATGCATAAAAAATCTAGAAACTGAATTTTGCAAAAAAAAATTGTAAAATCTTATTTGGAGATTTACTTTAGCCTTACTCATTTGTTTAGGTGTTGAGAATTCATGGCTCTGGGCTGAGTGATGTAGGTGGACATCAGTAGTTTTATTCAGAAGTCACTAATTCTTTCAGTGATATGTCATACTAAGTACTCATATCACCATCAAGCCTTTCATCACAAAAGAGATTTATAATTGTTTTAGTGAGCTTATCTTCATGTTTTCTGTTATTTACTATTTGAAACACTACAGCTTTGAGGTTCCAGATTCTTACTGAATCAAAGGGTGGCTTTAAAGTTCTTGAGAATCATTCTTAGGTTTTAGAAGAGGACAATGAAATAACTGATGGATCTGCGGGGTAGGGAGTTGATTCATTAAGAAAAAAATCTAATAAATCAAATAGATATTTCATACTTATTAACAAAACACACTGGTCTATTGGCCACATTTTAAAATGCCTCTATACTTGTGATAGATAAAGGCACAATTTCATATTTCTAAAGGTAATATACTTTTGCTGGTATCATTCCAGAAACCCAAGCAGATTTACTTCCACATTTTCATTTACTTATTCACTTATTCTTTACAAAAGTATTTGTAGAATACCTACTATATCTAAATCACTGTGGTAAATGTGATTTTCTATTTTAACTGAGATTGTACTACAGGGTAGATAAAACTTGTTCAAACACAATTACAATATAGGCAGCATGCAATAACTGTCCTAAAGTGATACTAACAAAGACCACAAAATGAGAGATGGTTTTGGCAAAATTCAGAGAGGCTTTATAGATGTTTGATTTAGGTCTGAAAAGTTAAGCAGAATTTCAACTGAAAGAGAGGAAAGAACAAGACTTTGCTGAGGGAGGAAATGATATGAACAAAGTTTCAAAGATAGAAAAGTACTAGGAATGACTCAAGATAAGATAAGTGAAGCAGTTTGGCAGCAGCATTGAGTGTGAATGAAATTAGAGAGATATAAGTCTATAAAGTATGTCTGAACTATATAAGAAAATATACTTTGTAATGGACATTTATGGTGTAGGGCTGTCCAGCATACATTTCCTCCTTCAGACATCCCACGGCAGAATTAATTTTCTTTTAACTGAATAGTATTGATAGAAATGTGTATCAAGGTATCCTTCCCTCCCTTGCTAATGACTGGACATGTAAACCAAGCTAGATCTATTTGATGTTCTCCCAGATGTTGGGTTTGAGCAGAGTAAAATAATGAGAGAATGAGAGAAATATAGTTGTTCGGTTCATCCATTTTCTTCTCCTACTTGCAATCCTGCATCATTCCTAGTTTATGTTCCTTTTAAGCTTGGTCCTTTAGTTCTGTGAGTCACCTAATAAGTATTTCACTTTTTCTTTCTTTAGGTAACATGTAAATTTTGTTGCTTATACCAGAGAACTTGATAAAACCCTGAGGGCAAACCAGTTTTACACTGAACAAAACCAAACACAAAGTTATGAAGGAGAATTATCTAATCAAATGAGTATATTAGAAACAATATCCTGGAAACACTGTTGATTGGATTGGAAAACAGAGAGAGAGAGAGAGAGAGAGAGAGAGAGAGAGAGAGAGAGAGAGAGAGAGAGAGAGAGAGAGAGAGAGAGAGAGAGAGGCTGAAGTGAAAGATACTAGTTAAGAGGTTGTAGTAGTTTCAGCACAGACACTGAACACCTGGGCAAGGGTGATGTCAGTGATTATGAGAAAAAAATGTATTAGAGACATCCTATATAATAAAAGGGTAATATGCAAATTGACCTTAACAGCAGAATGACTGGGAATGACTGGTCACTATGATACACACTGACCACCAGGGGGCAGATGCTTAATACAGGAGCTGCCCTCTGGTGTTCAATCCACAGGGGGAGCTCTGCTCAGCCACAAGCCAGGCTGCCAGCTGCCAGTACAGTAGTGGTGATGGGAGTCTCTCCCACCTCCTCAGCAGCGCTAAGGATGTCTGCAGCTTAGGCCTGCTCCCTGATGTCAAGTGGACATTCCCTGAGGGCTCCTGGGCTGCCAGAAGGATGTCTGACTGCCAGCTTAGGCCTGACCCCTCAGGCTTGTAGTTGTTAATAAAAAAACATTAACGGGTCTCAGAAACTGATTTGACATTAGCTTTGTAGGAGATGGAAAAGCAAAAGATTACTCTGTGTTTTAAAACTGAAAGATAAGGTGAGTGAGAGCTCTATGTGAGAGACTGAGGAGAAACAACAAGAAAAATATGAGAATCAAGGTGTTGTGAGCCATAGAGGAAACATTGACAAATTGTGTGTGTGTGTGTGTGTGTGATCAACAGTGTCAGATGCTGTGGAAGAAAATGTTCTAGAAATAAGAAAAGAATGAATACTCATTCTTCAACTTAGCTGAAACATAAGAAGGGCAAGAATAGTTTTTATTATCGAGTGAGAGAATAAGCCATTGAGACAAAAGAGATGTTAAGAGGGTAGCATTACTTGTGACCCTCTAGAGCAGTGGTTCTTAACCTTTTTTTCTGTTGCATGGGCCTATTGGAAGTGTAAATTTTATAATCCCTTTTCAGAATAATGCATTTAAATGCATAAAGTCAAGTATGTGGGCTTCAAAAAAGAAACCAACTGTGCAAAAATCCTATGTAATAAAAAGGTAATATTCAAATAGACTGAACGATAGAATAACCAAACAACCAAGCAAAGCATAATATGCTAATGATATGCTAAGGCTGTTCAACCACTCACAATGACATGCACTGACCACCAGGGGGCAGATGCTCTGACCGGTAGGTTAGTTTGCTGTTGCAGTCCACCTGATCAAGACTGAGTGAGATGGGCTGGACATGCCTGGAGCCTTCTCCTGGTCCCTCCCTGGCTCGACCATGCACCGGTGAGGTCCCTCATTCTGGCCCAATCTGGGACCCCTTGGGGGATGTCAGAGAGCCGGTTTCAGCACAATCCCACAGGCCACTCCCCTTGGGAGGGTGCCAAATGGAAGGCTCATGGCTGGTGAGCTCTGCTGGGGCAGTGTAAGCCTCTGCTGATCAGGACTAATTGGGCACGAGCCCGTGGCAGGCATAGTAGGGCTGGGATGAGTGGGAGCAGCAGGTAGGAGCTGCAGGCGGCATTGGACTGAGGGTTTCGGCCTGATCCTGGAAGGCCATCCAGAGGGACCCTACCCATGCACAAATTTATGCACCAGGCCTCTAGTGTTATTATAAAATTTTTTGAAAATTTGGTGATATAAGAACATATGTCTAATCTATCAATGTACTTAATAACAAGATAATGCATTTAAAGTACAGCCAATTTTAAATTAGGTTTATTTTCAAGACATATTAGTGTGAAAGTTGTTGTTGCTTAGATTGAATAAAAACATTAAAATCTGGAGTAGTCTTTGGCTCACCTCTTTCTGTGTATTGATTAAATATTGATTATAGATATGGAATATCAGAAAGTAACTTATAAGCTTGATCAATGATGTGTGAACATGTGACTTCATTGTTTGGTAGCTGAATGACCAATAGGTGCAGAATTTTCCAATAGTTGGCTGTATATGTGGACTAAAAATCTGTCGACATGAATACTGAAAACATATACAATCTAATAATTATCCTAATTCCAAAGTAGTGATGAGTGTAAATGATATTGTAAAATATATTCAATGACATTTATGTGATATTGAAACTAGACACAATGGGTCCAAGGTTTCCTGTCATATTTGAGCCAAATTAAGCAGAGACAGAGTTGAATCATATATGAACATTTATATTGGAGAGAGCAGTCAGTCACCCTGGAAATTCTGCTCTGATCCCCCTTGCCAGTTGGCTGATTTATATACACACAAGGGAGAAGATAGCTATATGCAGCTGCAAGCTGCAAGTATAACATGGAAAAGGGAGGGGAGGGTCTGTAGTCTGGCCTTCAGGAGCTCAAAGTCCAAAAACAAGGTGGCTAATTTTCTATGATGTTACAAACAGTTCAGCACTTTCCTGGGACTGGACTGGTTAGCTTTCCTGAGGAAAACTCCCAGAGGGGGTCAGGGTCTGATCACAGCAACTAAATCAAAGCATGTCCTGTCCTTGTTCTGCTCTCAAAATATATTTCTTTTCTGAGTAAAGGACACATCAAGGCATCTTATCTTTTTACAGCCTTTGTTTCATCTTCCAGTTTCCCAGGGTCTGTAAAAAAACTTCTTATTTATAGTTAGTAAGGTGAAGAATCATTAAACAACTGTGGCTCTATTCTTATTACATGGCCTTCCCCACTATCAATATGAAAATAACTGATTTCTCATGGTAAGAGTCACCAGTACTGCTAACACTACTACTGCCTATATTCATAATAGAAATAAATGCCAAATTTTAGTAGTTAGAGGTTAGTGAAAATCAAAATTTATTTTTCCTTGATGCAAGTTCTGAGAACCTTGCTTTCTTGTGGGTAAATATCAGGTTAGGAACCCTTGCCTAGGATGTATTTTCAGTTGGCAAAACAGGATTAGAAGCAAAATGAAGTTGGATGGTAGCTAAACTATAAAATGACAAATTTACTGAGAAGTTTAACTCTAAGACAGAAAAAGAGATAAAGCTCAAAGAATTTATTGTATCACAAAAACTTTTTTGTTTGTTTTAATTTAAAGGTAAGAAACCAGAGCATGCATGTAAGTCAAGAGAAAGGAAGGAGTAGAGAAGATGAAATTGAGGATCACACACAGAGAGAAGGGACAATTTGTAGAGCAAGGCCCCAGAGATGTTGAGAAGAAATGGGATCAAGAGTACAAGTGAAGCCCTGACCGGTTTGGCTCAGTGGATAGAGCGTAGGCCTGTGGACTGAAGGGTCCCAGGTTCGATTCCGGTCAGGGGCATGTACCTTGATTGCGGCCACATCCCCAGTAGGGGGCGTGCAGGAGGCAGCTGATTGATGTTTCTCTCTCATCGATGTTTCTAACTCTCTATCCCTCTTCCTTCCTCTCTGTAAAAAATCAATAAAAGATATATTTTTAAAAAGAGTACAAGTAAGAAAAGCCCAGAAAGAATAAACGCTACTTTTTCAGATATAGCGGGGGGAAAGTAGAAGGTGGTCTTCTATAAATTTAGAAGAATAAAATATTTATTTCTCTGCAGTTTCCTTTAAGACAACTTTATTAATGAGTTTCTAAAATCAGTTTTGGAAAAATATGTGTAACTGATTATTTCATGGTATATTTGTACCTTAAAATATTTTTCTATGACATTGATTTTTAAATTTTTCTACTTTGTCAGTATAAACAATGATTTGACCTTCCCTAATTATGTGATTAGAATTGCACAATACAAGACTTCTCTTCTACCCAGAACCTGCATACTATCCAAAAAAGTCATTCTCTTCTATAACTGTTCTTTCCTCATATCTATTTCCCATCTACATCAAGGTTTGCTCCTATGAGTTTTTAAATCTCTAAATGATATTTTTCTATTAATACAGCCTCTTTGACTATTTTCTGAGATTAACTTTTGAATCATGATAAGAATAACAACATAATTTATTGACATATTAAACAATCATTAGGGTATCTTAAAAATGGAAATAGGCCATCTCCAAAAAGGATTGAAGTCTTGTAAAAATTGGTTTCAATGTGGCTTTTTCTGTTGAGCCTTCTCAAGAAAATTACTACAGCTATTCTGTTCAATGACCAGACATGAACTGGATTAACATAACTGATGATTTGATGTTTGAGAAATAGCAATAAGTTCCAATGTCTTGTTATTTGTTCCATTTACCTGTGTCTGACCTCACAGTGCAGCATGAATAATAGTTTCTGGAACATTATTATTGCTGGGATATTCTCCACTTATTAAAAATAAATACAACATTGGAAGGGTTTACAAAATCTTCTGTAGGAGGAGGCTGCAAGGAGCCACAGCAGCTAGACACTCAGCCTTGCCAACACACAGATTAGCCACAGCCCAGGCCTGAACCCACAGGCACCCTGCCCTGAACTCCACGCTTGTGCCCAAAGGACACAACCCAGACCCTGTGCACACCTGCAACAGACACTGCAGGGACCATGCACCTAAGTTAACACCAGTGAAACATTAAGGCCTGTAGCTGACACCTGAGGGACCAGCTTCATGGAACAAGGGAGTAGAGCTCAGAACAGGGACAATCAAGGTTTGAGATTTAATGAAGACACCACCTCTGGGCTAAAGGGTCCCTGCCCGCTAAACTACCAGGGGCTTCAACCTCTCAGACCTCAATAAGGTTGTCCAGGGCCAAAAAGGGACAGTGACTCACATTCACCTGCACCACAGAAGCTCCCATGAGGTCCAGGATAGACACACAAAGGTACCAGATTCAACATCAGAGCAAAATCCAGCGAATTCCACAAAAAGGGGACCCAAAAGTTTTTGTCTGAGTGTGTGTAGTTTTGCTTTTTGGGGTATGTGTGTGTGTGTGTGGATTTTGTTCTTAGTATTTATTTTTTACCCCTTTTCTTCTTCTCTTTTTTTCTTGCATATTACTAATTTCTCTCCTTTCTTTGATTCTATTCTACTTTTGTGTATTCTTATTGTTATTATTAATTTTTCTTATTTTATTTTGTTTTTCTCTTTTTACTTATTTTTTCCCATTTCCTTTTTCCTATATATATCTTAACATTATTACTATGGTTTAAAATCATTATTATTATTTCATTTACTTTTCTGTTCTCCTTTCTTTCTTTCTTTTATGCTAGCTTTTTTAGCTTCCTACTTGCTTCCATATAGTCATTTTTATTCACCTTCTACTTTCTCCCCTTTTCTTTATCCTCTAAGTATTTGGTCACATGTCTGTTAGTATTGTTTTTTATTTTTCTTTGCTTTGCTTTCTCTTCTTTTCCCTTCTTAGTTTTTTCCTGTTATTGCATTGCATAGTTTGATTTTCATGATATTTTTTGTTTGGTCCTGTTGTGTCTTACTCTATTCTGTAAGCACATGTATAACAGCTTGCACAATGATGTTGAGGTTGAGCCTGACATCAAGTTGGAGGGGAGATCTCTCCCATAAATGGGAGACATCTATACTAATAAAAGGGTAATATGCTAATTAGTCCAGGAGATCTTCCAGACCAGCCAGGGAGGGCAGTTGGGGGCCATCAGGCCAGTCAGGGAGGGTAGTTGAGGGCCATGAGGCCAGCAGGGGAGGGCAGTTGGGGGTGAGAAGGCTGGTGGGGGGGGCAGTTGGAGGCAAGCAGACCAGCAAGCAGAGTGATTAGGGGCAATCAGGCAGGCAGGCAGGTGAGTAGTTAGGAGCCAGTGGTCCCAGATTGCGAGAGGGATATCCAACTACCAGTTTAGATCCAATTAGGCCAAAACTTGCAGTAGGACATCCCCCGGGGGATCCCAGATTGGAGAGCGTGCAGGCTGGGCTGAGGGAGCCCCCCATGCACGAATTTCATGCACCAGGCCACTAGTCAACAACAAAATCCCAATTTTACCTGGAGAGCCCAAATAATGCACACAATGAGCATATCTACAGCATCCAGCTCAGGTGAACAAAGAGACTTCACCCCTGGGCCACTCAAGACAATCTGTAATAATAAAAGCATAATATGCTAATTAGACTGGACAGCTAAACGACCTTCTGGATGTCATTCTGGGTGTTCTTCTGGATGAAACCACAGTGCCAGGGGCTGAGGCAAAGGTGGTTAGGCAATCATGCAGGCAGGCAATCAGTTAGAGGTGATCAGGCAGGCAGGTGAAAAGTTAGGAGTGATCAGGCAGGTAGGCAGAGTGGTTAGGGGCAATCAGGCAGGCAGGCAAGTGGTTAGGGGCCATCAAGGAGGCAGGAGAGAATTTAGGGGTGATAAAGCAGGCAGGTGAGTGGTTAGGGGTGATCAGGCAGGCAGGCGAGCAATTAGAAGAGATCAGGCAGGCAGATGAGCAGACAGAGGCGATCAGTCAGGCAGGCAGAGTGGTTAGGGGTGATCAGGCAGGCAAGCAGTTAGGGGCAATCAGGCAGGCTGGCATGCAGTTAGAAGCCAGTTCTCCTGAATTGTGAGAGGGATGTCCAGCTGCCACTTTAGGCCCGATCCTGTAGGAATTCCTTTGGTATCAGGCCTAAACTGGCAGTTGGACATCCCCCAAGGGATCCCAGATTGTGAGAGGGTGCAGACCAGTCTGAGGGACTCTCCCCCACACACACACCCATGCATAAATTTCATGCATTGGGCCTCTAGTTTCTACGTAAGGACATCCCACGAAGACTAGGAGGCATAACTGTTATATGTAATACATGGAAGTAAATACAAATATACAGCTAAAAAGTGGAGACGAAAAAACAACCTCCAAATAAAACAAAAGAATGAATCTCAAGAAAAATAACTAAATGAAATGGAGGCAAGCAACTTATCAGACATAGAGTTCAAAGTAATGATTCTAAAGGTCCTTAAGGAGCTTAATGCAAATTATAAGGAACTTGGTAGGAACTATAGTGGCATAAAAAAGGAAATAGAAACCATTAACCAGAACTATACATAAATGAAGAATAACATATCTGACATCAAGAACACACTGGAAGGAATTAAAAGTAGATTGAATGAAGCAGAAATCCAAATCAGTGACTGGAATACAAGGTAGAAATAAATATCAAATTAGAGCAGCAAATTAAAAAAAAATCTTAAAAACCTGGAAGATAGCTTAATGTAGCTCTGGGACAACATCAACAAAGAAACTCAAAAACACTCAAATACATGGAGACTAAATATCATGTTATTAGACAATGAATGTGTTACCAATGAGATCAAGAAGGAAATTGAAAACATTTGGAAACAAATGAAAATGAACACATAACTGCCCCAAACCTATGAGACACAGTAAAAGCAGTCCTGAGAAGGAAGTACATAGCATTACAGACCTACCTGAAGACACAAGAAAAAGCACTAATGAACTATGTAACCCTACAACTAAATGAATTAGAAAGAGAACAGCAACAAAAGCCAAGAGGAAGTAGAAGAAAGGAAATAATAAAGATCAGAATGGGAATAAATTACACAGAGCCTAAAAATCAGTACAAAAGATCAATAAAACCTAAAGCTTGTTCTCTGAAAAGATAAACAAAATCGATGAACCCCTTGACAGACTAATTAAGAAACAAAGAGAGAAGACCAAAATAAATAAATTCAGATATGAAAGAGGCAATATAATAATGGACACTACAGAAATACAAAAGATTATAAGCAAATACTATTAACAACTATATGCCAACAAACAGGACAACTGGGATGAAATGGACACATTCCTAGAAGCATGCAATCTTCCAAAACTCAATCAGAAAGAATCAGAGAGTAGGCCAATAACAACTGATACAATTGAAGAAGTAATTTTAAAACTCACAGGAAACAAAAGTCTTGGACTGTATGGATTTACAGGAGAATTTTACTATACATTAAAAGAAGAACTAAAACCTATCCTTCTCAAAGTATTCCAAAAACATTCAAGAGGAATGAATACTTCCAAACTCCTTTTACAAATTAGGAATTATCCTAATTTCAAAACCAGGTAAAGCCACTACAAAGAAATAAAATTACAGGCCAATATCCCTAATGAACACAGATGCTAAAATCCTCAGCAAAAAAGGAAATCAGATCCAACAATATGTTAAAAAGATCATACACCATAATTAGGTGGGATTTATTCCAAGGATGCAAAGCTGGTACAGTATTCACAAATCAATAAATGCAATACATCACCTAAACAGATTGAAAGATCAAAATCACATGATAATATCAATAGATGCAAAAAAAGATTCAACAAAATCCAGCACTCTTTTTTGATAAAAACTTTCAGTAAAGTGGGAAGAGAGGGATCATTCCTTAACATAATAAACTCAATGGAGAAAAACTAAAAGTATTTCCCTTAATAACAGAAACAAGGCAAGGATGTATGCTCTCACCACTCTTTTCTACCAGAATAGTGGAAGTCCCAGCCACAGACATCACACAAGAAAATATAGGGGAAAAGAAAGATGGCTGCCAATGCGAAGGCAGACTGCAAGACAGGGTGAGAGTGAGAGAATGAAAGGAGAGGGTGTGGATGTACTGAGAGTGTAAATTTGTGGGTGAGTGATAGCTATACTCCAGGGGACTGTTGGAGACCACCGGATCGAGCTCCCCTAACTGGGAGGGCTCCATTGCTGCTGAAATCTCTCATGGAGTGGCCTGCTCTACTGCAGAGACTGCACCATCTTGAGTGGCTGTTATAGGAAGTGCATATATCCAGAGACTCTGCAACCATGGCATCCAGGGACCAGCTAAGAACCCAGGAACACCGGATCTCAAGCAACGTGAATATGTGGACTCAGATGAGCCCTGCTCCTCCTCACGGAAAGGTTAGATTTCACCTAGATAAAGGTGCGGTTTGTAATTCATATTGGAGAGAGGAATGTGCGTGGGGGAAGTCTGCGCCCCACAAAGTCCACTGCCATTGGGGCCACCTTGATCTGTGAGTCGGAAAGGGACCCACAGGGTTGCTGGCAGAAGGGAACTCTAAAAAAATATCAGCCCAACGCTGGACTGGTTGCAAAAAGGCAGCCTCGGATTTTGCCAGTGTTCCAGCTGCTTAGTGTCAGGGGAGGAAGGATGTGCAGAAGACACATTGGGAGAATTGCACACAGAGCTGGATGGTGGAGGTTACAAGGTCGCACACTTACTCTGGCTCTTTTTTTCTTGTTAAATCCTTGCTTTTCATTATTAAACCCAATATAGGATCACCCAATTGGGGTCACTCAGAGAGACTGCAGGGGAAAGTTGTTTTTGTGAACCCTGGGAATCAGAGCAGTGAGTGATGATCAAGAAACCAGCTCTGGGGCAGTCAATTCTCCCAAACCAGTATTAAGTGCGATGGGGAAAACAAAACCTACATACTGGCTAGAGAGAACTTACAGCCCCAGGGGTCAATCCAGAAACACTGTCACCCAGGGGCTGAATCACAAACTGACTCTTCTATAAATACAAATAAAGGCAGTCTCAGAAACAAATACTGCCTGCTTTAAAATCAAGACTGTGGTTTACAACTCAGAGGAGCAGTGTATCATAGGGAACTTCAATACTATCCTGAATACCTGACAGGAAAAAGGCATGGCAAACAGAAGAGTAGAGGAAGTGAATGACCTTCATTACGGCACATTTTTATTTTTTATCTTTTACATAAGAAACTAATTTTTTTCTTATCTCCTCATTTGATTTTACCTTTTAAAGTATTACACTTTGTTTTTAATTAATATTATTACTATTACTATTTTACCTTTTTTTTTTTTAAAGTGTCATTTTATTTTCTCTTTATTTTATTTTGGGATTAGTGTTCTACATTCTATTTTCATCTTTCTTTTAGCATCATTTTATTCTATCTCAACTTTACCTTTATGCAAACACTCTCTTCCTCACTTTCCCCCTTTTGTTGTCCTGGTTTCTCTTACCCTATTCCTGCTTTAGATTTTCCCTATTCCCTCTTTTTACCCCCTGGTAAAATTTCACCCTACTTATGTATCTAATTTCCAATCCCCTGCTCTAAGTCCATATAAACCTCTCTCTTCTCTTTCTTCACTATCCAATTTTTTTTCTCTCATTTTACTGTTGTTTGCTTGATTGTTGACTATATTGGGGGTTTTTTATGCTTGTTTGTGAGATTGTTTTGCTTTTTTTGTGTTTTTTTTTGGGGGGGTTGTTATTTTTGCTCCTGTTTTCCCTTGACTTGCTTGATATTAGTTGTTGTTTGTAGTTTGCATTCATCTCTAGGAATCTGCTGCTGGAATTTCTTGGGATTAGTGGCTATTCTATTAGAGTTTTCTCCCCACATAGTTTCTTCCCCTCTTCTATTTCATTCTCTTTCTTTTCTCTCTTACTTTTTTCCTTTTCCCAATTTCATTTTTTCACTCCCTTTCTTTTTCTTTTTCTCCTTTTACATTTTCTCTTCTTTCTTTCTTATCCCCTAATTCTCTTTTCTCTGGTGATCACCTTTATTTGGGGTTATTAGTATCGAGAATACATTGTGTTCAGTGCCTTGTGTGTTGTGCATTGTTGTGTTGTATTTTGTGCTTTTAAATCAGTGCAGGAGAGAAAGAAGTACATAACCAGACACCTGCAGAAGGGAGATCATGGGGAGACAAAGAAACAGTCCACATATGAAAGAAAAACAGGCATCACAAGAAAAGAAAGTAAATGAAATGGAGGCAAGCAGCCTGTCAGAGAAACAATTCAGAGAAATGGTCATAAGATGGATGAAAAGAATGGAAGATAAATTCAACAATGTGTGTAAGAACCAAGAGGAAATGAAGAAGAACCAAGAAAAATGAAAAATGACATCACTGCTATAAAGAACTAAATATAAAGCATCAACAGTAGACTAGAAGAAGCAGAGGACTGCATCAGTGAGCTCGAAGTCAAGCTAGGAAAAAATACCTAAGCAGAGCAGCTTCTAGAAAAAAAATTAAAAAGTGAGAGGAGAGCCTAAGAGAACTTTGGGACAACACAAAATGAAACAACATCCACATAATAAGGTTGCCAGAAGGAGAGGAAACTGAGCAAGGAATAGAAAACCTATTTGAAGAAATAATGACTGAAAACTTCCCCAATATAGGGAAGAAAAAACTCACACAAATCCAAGAAGCTCACAGAGTCTCAAACAAAATGAACAACAAAAGACTGACACCGAAGAACATTATAATTAAATTCAAGAATGGTACAATATCCACAAATCAATAAATGTGATACATCACATAAACAAATTGAGAGATAAAAACCACATAGTCATATCAATTGATGTAGAAAAAGCATTTGACAAAATCCAACACCCATTTTTGATAAAAACTCTCAGCAAGGTGGGAATAGAAGGATCATACCTCAACATAATAAAAGCCATATATGACAAACCCACAGCCAATATCATACTCAATGGGCAGAAACTAAAACCACTTCCCCTAAGAAAAGAAACAAGATAGGGATGCCCACTGTCAGTACTCCTGTTCAACATAGTACTGGAAGTATTAGCCATTGCAATTAGACAAGAAGAAATAAAAGGCATGCAAATTGAAAAAGAAGTAAAATTGTCCTTATTCACAGATGACATAATATTGTACATAAAAAAACCCTAAAAACTCCATAAAAAATTATTAGACTTAATAAATATATTCGGCAATGTAGCAGGATATAAAATTAATGCCAAGAAATCTATGTCATTTCTATAAACCAATAGTGAACTTACAGAAAGAGGGATTAAAAAAGCAATCTCATTTACCATCACACCAAATATATTTAGGATACCTAGGAATAAATTTAATTAAAGAGGTAAAAGACCTCTACTCAGAAAACTACAGGATTTGGACAAAAGAGATAGAGAAAGACATAAAAAGATAGAAGAATATACCATGTTCATGGATTGGTAGAATCAACATCATTAAAATGTCCATACTACCCAAAGCAATCTATAAATTCTACACACTCTCCATTAAAATACCAATGGCAAATCTCACAGTCCTAGAATGAATGCTCCAAAAATTCATCTGGAATAAAAAAAGACTCTGAATAGCTGCAGCAATCCTGAGAAAGAAGAACAAAGTAGGTGGGATCTCAATACCAGATATCAAGCTGCATTACAAAGCCACTGCTCTCAAAACTGACTGGTGCTGGCACAAGAACAGACATATAGATCAATGGAATAGAATAGAGAACCCAGAAATCGACCTGAACCAATATGCTCAATTAATATTTGACAAAGGAGTCAAGAACATACAATGGATTCAAGACGGTCTCTTTAATAAATGGTGTTGGGAAAATTGGACAGGTACATGCAAAAAAATGAAACTAGACCACCAACTTACACCATACACAAAAATAAAGTCAAAATGAATAAAGAACTTAAATGTAAGACAGGAAACCATAAAAATACTAGAGGAATCTAAAGGCAACAAAATCTCAAACATCTGCCAAAATAATTTCTTCACTGATACAGTTCCTAAGGCATTAGAAATTAAAGAGAAAATAAACAAATGGGAGTACATCAAAATAAAAAGTTACTGCACAGCAAAAGAAACCATCAACAAAACAACAAGAAAGTCCATTCATGGGAGAACATATTTGCCAATGTTATCACTGATAAGGGTTTAATCCCCAACATTTATACAACTTAACAAAAGAAGATATACAATCCAATCAAAAAATGGGCAAAGGACCTAAATAGAGACTTTTCAAAATAGGATATTCAGAAAGCCAAGAGACATATGAAAACATGCTTAAAGTCACTAATCATCCAAGAGATGCAAATCAAAACAACAGTGATGTATCATCTCACACCTCTCAGAATGGCTATCATGAACAAATCAACAAATGACAAGTGGTGGAGAGGATGGGGAGAAAAAGGAACCCTCGTGCACTGCTGGTGGAATGCAGATTGGTGCAGCCACTATGGAGCACAGTATGGAGTTTCCTCAAAAAGTTAAAAATGGAACTCCCATTTGATTTAGTGATCCTACTTCTGGGAATATATCCCAAGAAACTAGAAACACCAACCATTAAGGATATATGCATCCCTATGTTCATAGCAGCACAATTTACCATAGCTAAGATTTGGAAACAGCCTAAGTGCCCATCAACAGATGAATTAATTGATTAGAAAACAGTGTTACATCTACACAATGGAATACTGTGCTGCTCTAAAAGAGAAGGAATTCTTACCATTTGCAACAGCATGGATGGAACTGGAGAGCATTATGCTAAGTGAAATAAGCCAGTCAATGAAAGAAAAATACCACATGATCTCACTTATTTATGGATAATAAAGACCATTATAAACTGATGAACAAAAATAGATACAAATGCAGAGCTGCATGAATCAGACTGTGAAACTACAGCAAGAAGGCCGTGGAGGGTTGGGGCGGGGTGATAAGAGATCAACCAAAGGATTTTATGCATGCATATAAGCATATCCAATGGACACAAGACACTTAGGTATAGGGGAGGCTGGGAAATGTCAAAGGGGGGGGGAGGAGACATATGTACTACTCTTTGTAATATTTTAAGCAATAAAACAATTTTTTTAAACAAGAAAATATAAAAGCCATCCAAATGCAAAAGGAGGAAGTAAAACTGTCGTTATTCTCATCTGAGATGATACTGTACATAGAAAACCTTAAAGACTCCACCAGGAAACTACTAGACTTAGTAAATGAATTTGGCAAAGTAGCAGTATACAAAATCAATCAGAAAAAGTTGGCATTTTTATACACTAATAATGAACTCCAAGAAAGAGAAACAAACAAAAACACTCAACTTAACATTGTAATAAATAAATAAATAAATAAATAAATAAATAAATAAATAAATACAAGACATCTGAGAATAAACTTAACTAACAATGGAGGCAAAAGACCTATGCTTGGAAAACTAAAGAACACTGAAAAAATAAATTAAGGAAGATACAATCAAATGGAAATGTGTACCATGTTCACAGATTAGATCAATTAACATCATTAAAATGTCTATACTATCCAAAGCAATCTATAGATTCAACACAATACCTATTAAAATATCAATAGCATACCTCACAGAACTAGAACAAATATTCTAAAAGATTATATAGAACCATAAAAGACCCCAAATAGCTGCAGCAATTTTGAGAAAGAAGAAAGAAATTAGAGGGATCACAATGCCACATAGCAAATTATACTACAAAGTCATTATATCCAAAACTACCTGGTACAATGCCACATAACAAATTATACTACAAACCCATTATATCCAAAACTACACATAGCAAATTATACCACAAAGCCATTATATCCAAAACCACTGGCACAACCACAGGCATATAGACCAATGCATCAGAACAGAGACTCCAGAAATTGACCCACATCATTAAGGTCAGTTAATATTTGACAAAGGAGGCAAGAACATACAATGGAGTAAAGACAGTCATTTTAACAAATGGTGTTGGTAAAACTGCACTGACATATACAAAAAGATGAAACTTGACCACCAACTTACACCATACACAAGAATAAACTGAAAATGGATAAAAGACTTAAATGTAAGGCATGAAACCATAAAAATATTAGAGGAAAACAGGCAGTAAAATCTCAGACATCTCATATAATAGAATTTCTGCTGATACATCTCCTAGGAAAAGGAAACTAGGGAGAAAATAAAAAAATGGAACTACATAAAAATAAAAAGCTTCTGCACAGTAAAGGAAACCACCACCAAAAGGAAAAGGGAACCCACTGTATGGGAGAACATATTTTCCAATGACACATCTGATAAGGAATTAATAGCCAAAATATATAAAATACTCATACAACTCACCAAAAGGAGCACAAACATTGCAATTAAAAATTGGGCAGAAGACCTGAATAAACATCTCTCTAAAAGAGATATATAAATGACAAAGAGACATATGAAAAAATACTCAGTCATTAACCACCAAAGAAATGAAATTAAAACTACAATGAGATATCACCTCACATCTATCAGAATGGCTATCACAAAAAAATCATCAAACAAGTGCTGGTGAGGATGTGGGAAAGGGGAACAGTAGCTTACTGTTGGTGGGAATGCAGACTGGTGAAGCCGCTGTGGAAAACAATATGGAGTTTCTTCAAAAAATTAAAAATGGAACTTCTGTTTGACCCACAGATCCCTCTTCTGAAAATATATCCTAAAAACCCCAAAACAGCAATCAGAAAGAATATATGCACTCCTATGTTCATAGCAGCACAATTTACAACAGCAAAGATTTGTAAACAACCCAGGTGTTCATCAGTAGATGAATAGATTTAAAAAACCAACTGTGGGACATTTACACAATGGAGTACCATACAGCTGTAAAAAAAGAGGGGCCTCTTACCCTTTGGAACAGCATGGATGGACCTGGAAAATATTATGGTAAGTAAAATAAACCAATCTGATAAAAACACATAACATATAATCTCAATTATTTGTGGAATCTAATGAATAAAATTAATTGACCAACAAAATAAGACCCTAAGTATGGAGGTATGAGAAAGACTGACAATATCTATGTGGAGTTAGGGAGGCAAGGAGAGATAAACCAAAGAAGTTATATACTTACTAGAGGCTGGGTGCACAAAATTCATGCATGGGGGGGGTGGTCCCTCAGCCCAGCCTGCATGCTTTCCAATCCGGGACCCCTAAGGGAATATCTGACTACTGATCCCTGTGGGATCAAGCGGAAACTGTTAGTCAGATATCCCTCTCACAATCCGGGACCACTGGCTCCTAACTGTTCACCTGCCTGCCTTCCTGATCGCTCCTAACCACTCTGCCTGCCTGCCTGATTGCTCTTAACCCCTCTGCCTGCCAGCCTGATCACCCCTAACTGTCTCTGCCTGCCAGCCTGATTGCCCCTAGCTGCCCTCCCCTGCCAGCCTGATCACCCCTAATTGTTCCCCTGCCAGCCTGATAGCCCCTAACTACCTCTGCCTCGGTCCCCACTACTGTGGCTTTGTCTAGAAAGAGGATTGGACAACCAGAAGATGTCTGGCCTATCCAGTCTAATTAGCATATTACCCTTTTATTAGTATAGATATGTATATCCCATGGAAACTGGCAATAGTGAGTTGAAGACCTAAGATGGTGGGTAGGGACTGGGAAGAGGGAGAGGGAGATAAAGGTGTGTGTGTGTGGAGGGGGTGGTGGAATGGGAGACATCTATAATACTATCAAAAATTTTATATATATATATATATATATATATATATATATATATATATATATATAAATTTATAGTTGAAGAGTAATGAGGATACAGAAAAAAATAGATATATGTGTTTAAGAACTTTGAATTGATTTTAACAAATAAAATGTTAAATAAATAACTACATAAAATATTAACATTTCCCTTTCTAAGAGGGTAGAATATAGATCTCCTTCCCTTAAATCTTTCTAAGAATTCCCCTTACTGGGATAATCCACTTCAGATTTGTTAAACCTAAAACACTGCCTACCTAATAAGAGATAATAAGCTTAGAGAGCTGGAACAAATGTTTGGTTGGATCTGTGTGTTGTTACTTGAGCAGGCTGACTTCTAGAGGGCAACACCCTGCAATGGTATCTAGCACTTAAATATTTAAATAGTAGGTCACTTGACTCAGTAAAAGGATTATTTTCCATTCTTTCAAAGTTTGTGATTGCCTAACTGCTTCTCATTATGTTTCTGGTCATCTTAACCCTTCAGAAACAATATTATCATCATCATATGTTTACCAAATATGTACCTGGTGCAGATTACTGTGTTAGGCAATATGGGATTACAGTCCGCAAATTAAAAATGGCCCTTGCCCTTTAGGAGCATATAGCCAAAAGAATCCTGAATGATGCCTGCCTTAGCCAGTTGATTTTGACCTCCCATTTCTCTCCCACGTTCTAGAACATTTCAGTGCTATCCTTCCTACTACAGGGCAGAGCCAGGAATTCACACAAATAAGAGGGTGTTACAAATGTGGATTTTGCAATGAACAAAATTTTCTGTCAAAGGCACCTGCCATTACCCCTTTGTTAGGTGTACCCCTGACATACTGGGCCAGCGCTGGCTTTTCTAGTAAAACTTGTATCCTGGACACCAACCAGGTGTTAGTCATAGTCATTACATTCTCCATTTGTTACTTAAACTTTGAATTGAGATGCCCTACACAGCATCAGCTTCAGTTCAATAAAAATGCCCTTAGGAGTTAATTGACTTATGGTTAAGAAAGGATGAGACATACTTTCATAATTAAAGTGGCATCTAAGTGGTGACTGCACTACATGAGAATGTTATTGTTTGTCATCTCCACCTATGTTTAACTATATGTTCAAGTATGCATGAGAACACCACAGCTAAAATAACATTTTGATTTTGTTATTTTTGTAGTATTTCACCAAACTTCTTATTTTCATCACACCCCAGCCCATTCTACTCTCTGTTCCTGAGTTTAACTTTTTTTTTTAGATTTCACATTTAAATGATAATATAAAGTATTTTTCTGGCTTATTCCACTTAAAATAGTGTCTTCTGGGTATATCCATGTTGCCACAAATGGAAAATATTTCTAATTTTAAAGTCTGAGTAATATTCCTATATATATTTATAATACTTGTCTATGCCATGGCTACTGTGAATAATGCTACCATGAACATGGGAATACAGATTTTGTTTTCTTTGGATATATATCCAGAAGTGGGATTGCTAAATCATATGGCAGTTCTATTTTTAATTTATTGTGGAACCTCCATACTGTTTTCTATACTGACTGCAGTTTACATTCCCATGCTCAGTAAATGAGGGTTCCTTTTGCTCCACATATTCATCAGCATTAGTTATCTTGTCTTTTTTATAATAGACATCCTAACAAGTATGAGTTGATTTCTCATTGTGGATTTGATTTGCATTTCCCTGAGGATTAATGATTATGAGCATCTTTTTATGTGCCCACTATTTGAATGTCTTCTTTGGGGAAATGTCTATTCAGGTCCTTTGCCCATTTTTAATTAGTTTATTTGAAGGATTTGTTTTGCTGTTGAGTTATATGAGCTCCTTATTTTTTAAAATTAAATTTTATTGGGGTGACATTGGTCAACGTGAACATATAGGTTTCATGTGTGGATTTCTAAGTTACAAAGTCTGTATATAGTACCATATGTCCACCACCCAAAGTCAAGTATTCTCCTATCACCTCATATTAGGACCTTCTGCTCTCCCCACCCCCAGCAACCAACACACTGATGTTTGTGTTCATAAGTTTCAATTTTATATCCCACATATGAGAGAAATAGTATGGTTCTCAGTTTTTATGTCTCTTATTTCACTTAGCATAAGTTCTCAAGGTCCATCCATGTTGTTGTAAATGACTTTATTTCAATCTTTCTGATGGCCTTGTAGTACTCCATTGTGTGTATGTACCACGTCTTCTTTATCCAATTCTCTACTGTAGGGCACTTTGACTGTTTCCAACTCTTGGCCACCATGAATAATGCTGCAATGAACCTAGGGGTGCATATATATCTGCATATAAATAATTTTGAGTTTTTCGGGTACATACCCAGGATTGGGGTTGTTGGGTCATATGGTAGCTCTATTCTTAATTTTTTGAGGAATTGCCAGACTGTTTTCCATAGTGATTATACCAATCTACATTCCTACTAGCAGTGAATGAAGGTTCACACAACCTCTCCAACACCTGTTATTGCTTGTCTTATTGATAATGGCCATTCTAACAGGTGGTATCTCATTATAGTTTTAATTTACATTTCCCTAATCACCAGTGAGACTGAATATATTTTCTAGAGGCCCAGTGCACGAAATTCGTGCATGAGGAGTGGGGGGGTTCCCTCATCCCAGCCTGCACCATCTCCAATCCAGGACTGCTGGATCCTAACTGCTCACCTGCCTGCCTGCCTGATTGCCCCTAACTGGCTCACCTGTCAGCCTGATAACTCCTAACTGCTCTGCCTGCCAACCTGATTGCCCCTAACTGCCCCCCTGTCAGCCTGGTTGCCCCCACCTGCCCTCC